>BOSO01015218.1:0-48411 GCA_018403395.1 Gorsachius goisagi | reverse complement strand
CCTTTACAACTGCCTGAAACGAAGCTATAGTGAGGTGGGTCTCAGTCTCTTCTCCCAAGTAACAAGTGATAGGACAAGAGGAAATGGCCTTCAAGTTGCTCCAGGGAAGGTTTCGATCGGATGTTAGGAAAAATTTCTTCACTGAAAGAGTGGTCAAACATTAGAACAAGCTTGTCAGAGAGGTTGTGGAATCAACATCCCTGGAGGTGTTCAAAAAGCGTGTAGATGTGGCACTTTGGGTTATGATTTAGTAGGCATGGTGATGCTGGGTTGATGGCTGGACTTTATGATCTTGGAGGTCTTTTCCAACCTTAATGGCTCCATGATTCTAAGGGCGTCAAGAGCATCTTTGCAAACAGGTTGGCTAACCTAGTGAGGACAGCTTTACTGTAGATTTGTTGGGAGAGGGTTACCATTACTTGAAAAGAAGTGAGGACACAAAAGGCAGAACAGATATGTTCAGGGGACAGCATGAAAGAGGAGGTTTTACACTTCCATAGTGAAAGCAGCATGACTTGAGGCTCGTAATAAATGCCTGTACACAGCATGGGAACAAACAAAAGGAAGTAGAAGTGTGTGTACAGTTGCAGAACTTTGACTTTATTGGGATTATGGGGGCACGATGCTCTCATGATTGGAGTGCTACAATGTAGGAATACAGGTTCTTCAGGCAAGGTAGGGTGGGAAGGCAAGGAAGAGGTGTTGTGCTCTATGCAAAGGAGTGGCTTGCATTTATGGAGCTTTTACTGGGACAGGTGAAGAACCATTAGAGAGCTTGGGAGTAAAAAGCAGAGAACAGACCAGGAAGGACAATGTTGTAGTAAGTATCTACTACAGACCTGCTGACCAAGAAGAGAAGGTATGTGAAGCCTTTTGTATGGAGGTGGAGAAAGCCTTACAATCACAGGTCTTGATACTCACAGTTACTTTAACCACCCTACTATCATCTGGAAGAGCAATACAGCATGGCACAAGAGATCTAGGAGATTTCTGGAATGTGAAGAAGTCAATTTCTTGGTATAGGTGATCAGTAAAATGATTAAGACAAATGCTTTGTTAGACCAGTTACTCCCAAACAAGGAATAACCAGTCAAAGATGTTAAGGTTAAAGACAGCCTTGACTGCAGTGACTTGACTGCAAGTTTATCCTCAGAGAAGTAAGCAACACACACAACTGAATTACAGTCTTGGGCTTAAGAAGAGCAGATGTTAACCTTTTTATGGACCTGCTTGGCAAGATACCCTGGAAAACTCACCTGGAGGTCAAAGGGCCTAGGAAAGCTGGGACAGCCTCCGCAGAGGAGGCTTCAGAGGAGGCTTTGAGGACAGCCATTTTAGAGTGCAAGAATGGTCAATTCCAATGTGCAGAAAGTACAGCAGAAGGCCAGCGTGGATGAACAGAAAGTATCTGATTGACCTCAGACACAAAAGGGAATTACACAGAAGATGGAATCAAGGTCAGTCTATGCTTAAAAGGCATAGAAAGGTATTGCCTGCATGTGCAGGAATGCAGCTAGGAAAGCCAAAGCTCATTTGGAGTTGAAAACAACAAGGGAGGTGAAGAACAATAAGAAATGTTTTTGTAAGTAAATAGGTAGTTTAAAGGAAGGCTAAGAAGAATTGGGACCATTGTTCAGGGGGGCAGGCGACCTAGTGACAAGGGATATAGAAAATGCCTTCTTTGCCTCAGCTTTCAGTGGTAATATTTACCAGTGAAATATTTAGCATATTTACTCAGGCATCCCCAGTCCCTGAGCCCACTAGCAGAGTCTTTAGGAATGAAGCAGAACGCACAGTAGAGAAAGAATCCAGGATCACTTAAATTAGTTAGTAATGTACAAATCCTTGGGACCAGATATGATGTATCCCACAGTGCTGAAAGAGCTGGCTGATGGCATTGCAAGGGTGCTCTCTATCATCTGCTAATGGTCATGAGAGTTGGGAGAAGTTCTTAATGACTGGAAAAAGGCAAGTATCATACCCATCTTCAAGATAGGCAAGAATGAGGATCCAGTTAGCAGGCTGATCAACCTCACCTCAGTCCCTGGGAAAATTAGGGAGCAAGTCCTCTTGCTATTTCCAAATACATGAAGGACAAGAGGGTGACTAGCAGCAGCAAGCACAGATTTACAAAGGGCAAATCATGCTTGAACAACTTCACGGGTTTTTTTATGATAAGATGAATAGTGTGACTGACAAAAGGATGGTAGTGGATGTTGTATACTTTGACTTGATTTACCAAAGCCTTTAACACAGTCTCCCGTAGTGTCCTTATCACCAAATTGTTGAGATATGGGCTGGATGCTGAGGTGGGTGGAAAATTGGCTAGACTGCCAGTCTCAAAGAGTAGTGATCATTGCAAAGTCCAGCTGATGGCCAGTAACTAGTGGCATCATCAGGGATCAATACTGGGACCAAAACTCTTTAAAGTCTCTTACAATGATGGGACAGAGTGCGCTCTCAGCAAGTTTGTGGGTGACAGCAAAGTGTAGTGGTCAATACGTTGGAGGACAGGAAGACCTGGGCAGGCTAGAGAAATGGCCTGATAGAAATCTCTTGAAGTTCAGTGAAAGCAAATGCAGTCTTGCATCCAGCGTGGAATAATTCCATGCAACAGTATAAGCTGGGGACCAACTAGCAAGCAGGTCTGCAGAAAAGGATCTGGGGGACGGACAATAAGTTGAACATGAGTCAGCAGTGCACCCTTGCAGCAAAAAGACCAACTGCATCCTGGGCTGAATTAGTAAAAGTGTAGCCAGCAGGTCCAGCAAAGTGATTCCTCCACTGCATTCAACACTTAACAGACTGAATCTGGAGTTCTGTGTCCAGTTTTGGGCTCACCAGTACAAAGAAGAAACTGACATCCTAAAGTCAGTCCAATGGGGCCCACCAAGATGATTAGGGGGGTTGGAGAACATGGTGTCTAAGGACAGGCTGAGACAATAGTGTTTGTTCAGCCAGAAGAAGAGATGGCTAAGGGGAGACCTTATTGCTGTCTAAAGCTACTTGTGAGGATACTTGAGAGAAAATGGAGCCAGACTCTTCTCAGACAGGGACAGGAGGAAACAGGGGCAAGTTGGAACATGTAAAATTCTGATTAGATACAAAGATAATTTTTTTTGTTTTCCACAAAGCGGGGTAGAAAGAATGTCCAGGGAGATTGCATAAACTGTCCTTGGAGTTGTTCAAGACTCAACTAGGCATGGCCCTGAGCAACCTGATCTAATGAGATTTGCTTTGAGCAGTGAGTTGGATGAGACTGCCCTCTGGGGATTGCTTCCAACCTAAATAATTGTATGATTCTACAATTTTCCAATCCTATGAAGAGAAGATGCAAAGCAAGAAACCTTCTTCAGTTGCCTTTTATAGGGGAGGAGTAGCATATAACAAAAACACAAACAGAAGCGAGTGGGACAGCGTAAGTACCAGATGGGAGTTGTTAACTGATTGTCTTCCTGTACTTGGCAGTTGCAATACACACAAGTGATAGAAATAATTTAAGGAACTTGGAGCTACAGCAAAATATTTAAGCTGCAGGCTCATTTCTTGCAAAATGGCAATATAAACCAGGATTTAACATTCCAGATGACTGGGAGGTGATAACATGCTACTTCTTAAATACAACTGCACCGCAGAAAGAGCTCTGTGGGAAAATGAGGGAAGGTAAATACCTGTCAGGTATCACAATTCTAACTTTTCATCCTTGTTTAAGTGCTATCCTGATTTGGCTTTCAGTCTCAAACAATTTTTGTTGCTTCATTGTTTTTGTTTTGCTTGCATTTTTTCTCATGCCTTTGTATTTTAAAGAAGGAATAAATATAAAATTCAGTGACAAAATTGACATCCTAAATCTTCAATTCCAATTATCTGGAGTCAGAACTTCTTTTTTAGAAAGGAATGACATTTTTCCTTAACTTGAGCCCTGAAAGTTCATTCTGGAACCTCAGAATCAAGTACCGCCTTTCCCTGAATCTTAAACCTTGTCAGTGATTTAAAGGAGAAGCTGTTCCTCCATCTACTCTGTGACTGTTGAATGCATTTGCAGAATAAGTGATCAAGTCCATTACGGGAATTTACTGAGACATTCCCTTGATGCCAAGAGGAAGCTGAAGTCATCTCACGACCTCTCAGCCTCAAGAGCTAGGAAGAGTCAACAGCTAGAGGTACATAGAGGTAAATCTGTCAGCCATTCATTTTACACGTAATTTTTCATATTGTGCCACCGTGGTGAAAAACACTGGTCAGGGCTAATGCAAACAAACAGCCAACAGTGAGAATCTTAAAAAACAGATAAGAGTAGCTATTCCAGGTCAGACCAAGCATTTGTCTAGCCAAATAGTCTGTCTCCATCAGTGATCAAAAACAGACGACAGGAAAAAACCTAACCCCAAGATAAGTACATAGTACAACATCCCCTCAGAGCAGAAGTTGCTGAAGACTGAATGAGTGAAGCGGGGACTTCCTGAGCCAAAGCTAGTACTTTCATAGGTAAGCTTTAGTGAGGAATAAAGAATATTAAAAACCTATCCTGTTTTGGTCACAGGACTTAGAGACACCCGGTGCAGTGACCCTTTGCATCACGGTCTATTTAGTCAGGAAGATGACGACACTGTAATTAAGAACAATCAGAACTGGTGCAAAACTCATTAAAAAAAGGAAACTTTCACTTCTTCCTGGGATGTTTTTGTTAATGAGATATGGCTGAAGCTGAACACCTGACTAATCTGTTTAGTGCTAAAACTTCAGTGAAACTTGTTTGCATGTAGGAGCCTAAATAGACAACCCCTTTCATTTAATTACAGAGAATTATGACTTCTCTACCATTAAGCTTTCTACATAATGAAGGCCTCTTTCTCATTGCATTCTTCCTTTACAGTCTTTCTATCTCAGTTTTGCTTTGACTTTTCTTCCCTTCTCATACATTATGGTTATTTAGAAACAGAATGAAAATAGATTTTGTAACAGAATAAAAATAAATTCTGTAAGGTGTTTACAAACACAGAGCAAATCTGAGCAACTTGCTACAAGTTGGCAAATGCAATCTGAGCGCCAGCCAAGGAAAATTTCGAACACTTTCACAGTGAGAGTCAAATTGCTCACATTGTTCTGATAATGCTGCCAGTTGTTTTTGTTTCGCATTTTAAGTCTGAGTGTAACTGCTACTTTGTGGTACCTTCTGCTGAATGACTGCAGGTTACTACAAGGCTCTCATTTTTGTCTTTATGTAAGGATTTTGTTCTAGAAAGCTGTGCTACTAAAAATCTTAAATTGCTTATGCTATCTTTACAGGTTATTTTGCCCATCTGGAAGATGAAATCAGTTCTTTAGGCTTAAATGGCTCAGTGCCAGTTGCTCACCAAGCCAGTCTTCCATTGCTCTAGGATTTAAGGGGATGGCAAAAAGGGAAGAGATCCCAAAGTTACTGTGGGTGGTGGAAAGTTTGTTTTCAGGCTAGTAGTGTAACTTCCCTGTTGTTTCTAATCACTGCACTGGCACCAGAAGTGTCTATTCTAATCGGCCTAGTCAAAAGGATGTATGGACGCTTCCCTGGCTTTATTCAGTTACCTGATCCCGACTTCCCCTTGGCGTCGTGTATGTGACCACTGAACACATCGGTTTAGACTGCTGCTTTGTTCCAGCTGGACAGGTTTCTAAAAGTTGAGACCAGTTTGGAAAGTCTCTATTTCAGTATTACCCCTTCTTCTTCCTCCCATATTTTTACACTGGTAAAATGTACTCCGTATTAACTTTGTTCTACAAAAGGTATGCATTACTGTTCTTTTTTTAGATTTTTGTACCAACTTGTCTTATGTTGCCACTGGGTTAAAAAAAAAGTATTTTACTCAGTTTTGATTTAGGCATCATTAATTTAAACATATGATTTAACTAACATATGTAATAGCTTTAGAAGTCTGGAAATATATTTACATACATACAATAGATTTACTAATCCTACATCATACTTTATAATCCTCCCCTAGGCTTATAAATCCTATCTTCTATATGTAATTCCTATGATTAATTTACAAATCATCTCAATAAATCCTAAATTAAAATGAGTAGATTTGTAAATCCTTTCTTTGCATTTGAAGTATGGAACAAGTAGATGATTTGTGAGGTCTTCAAAGCTTGACAGTTACAATTAAATCCATATCCCGTCTTATTCCTCTTCCTTCTCTGCCTTCCCAACTTTGCCTGTAAGTCCTGATCATCTGCTTCTTTCATGAAATTAAGCTTTATTTAAACAGGACAGAAATTCTGTAAACTTTCATATGCTTCAATTGACTTAACGACATCACTGTAATCACACCAGCTTCAAGCCCTCCCAACCTGAACTGTGCTGGAGAAAATGGATTGAACCAGAGACCCAAGAGAGCATGCAGGATGTGTCAGCAAGTGGTGCTGGAAATTCAGTTGAAAGCATTTTCTTCTGAAAAATAGCAATAGCAGCATGCTCCATCATCATGTTTGATTATTCTATGACATTCCAGGATTCTTTTTAATGGCTCCCCAGAGTGTTATTCCTCAAAAACTTAACAGCTTTTGTGCCAGCAATTCTGACTTTACAGACAGTTAAAACTCACTTCATTTATAAACTCAAAAGAAGAGTGTCTTACTTCTACTGTAAGTTACAGAGTAGCTGAGAAACAGGGAAGACAGTCTCTGTTCATGTCTCTGAAAACCTCAAATATATTATCCAAATTGCTTTTGTGGGTTCTTCAGGTCCACACACTTGTATAATATTGCCTGTGCACTTACACAACCCCCCAGTATGCAACTAACTGACCTGTACAGCTCCAAACTGAATGAAACCACCAACTTTATTTGAAAAACCTGTCTTTTTTTTTCAATATATATCAAATGGCAAAGACCCCTTTGTAATTTTGTCAACATTTTTGAACTCAAGGCTGTGTTTAAGTCTTTCAGCTTGTCATGCAGGAACTGTGGAACATTTAGTATTTTGATGGTTCTGTGAAATCCTCCCTCCAACCAATACAACCAATGTGGTTGCAAAACACCTTCTCCCAAGAAGAAGGCTTGTCCATTACCTTTTTCTCTACAAGTGCATAACATTATTAAGCATTTTAAGAGTTTCATTCAGCCCTTACTCTCCTCAAAATTCAACCAATACCCTGCCCATCCCCCATCCAAGTCCCACTGTCATGGTTTAACCCGTCAGGCAGCTGAATACCACACAGCCGCTCGCTCTCTCCCCCTGCCCTGAGTGGGATGAGGGAGAGAATGGGGAAAGAAGTGAAACCTGTGGGTTGGCATAAAGACAGTTTAATAAAACAGCACAGGAAAAGAATAACAACAGTAATAATAATAAAAATGGTAATAGAATATACAGAATATACAAAACAAGTGATGCACAATGCAATTGCTTACCACCTGCTGACTGATGCCCAGCCCATCCCAAACAGCGATCCCTCTCCCCCTGAGTAACTCCCCCTAAGAATGACATCATACGGTCTGGAATAGCCCTGTGGCCAGTTGGGGTCATCTGTCCTGGCTGTGCCCTCTCCCAGCTTCTTGTGTACCTGGCAGAGCAGGGGAAGCTGAAAAGTCCTTGACTGGTCTAAGCACTGCTTAGCAACAACTAAAGCATCAGTGACTTATCAGCATTCTTCTAGTACTAAATCCAAAACACAGCACTGTGCCAGCTATTATGAAGGAAATGAACTCTATCCCAGTCACACTCACTTCCACTTTTTGTAACCAGCTCCCTGAGATACCACTGCCTGACTGCAGAGAGCAGGGTGAAATTCTACTTTTTCTTCTTTCAAGGCCACATACTGCTATAGCCTCCCCTACACAGACCCCTTTGTAAACCTTCTCAGGGTTTTATTGCCTGCATCCCTGCTTTCTGGGACTCTGTGAGAAGAATTTGAAGAATCATAGAATCATTTAGGTTGGAAAAGACCTTTAAGATCATCAAGTCCAACTGCAAACCTAGCACTGCCATCCCACCACTAAACCATGTCCCTAAGCACATCTAGATGTTTTTTAAATACCTCCAAGGATGGGGACTCGACCACTTTCCTGGGCAGCCCATTCCAGTCCCCAATAACCCTTTCAGTGAAGAAATTTTTTGTAATATTGAATCAAAACCTCCCCTGGCGCAACTTGAGGCGATTTCCTCTCATCCTATCACTTGTTTCTTGGGAGATGGGACCAACACCCACCTTGCTACAACCTCCTTTCAGGAGGCAGGGTAGTAGCTAGCAGGCTTGAGAAAAAGAGCTTAGTGGGTTAATGACTTCCCTAGCAAAAATGAGAGACTGTGAAAAAGGTGTAACTCCCCTTTTTTAACTTTACTGGGGGAGGGGTAATTTTCAATTCAGAAATGCCTATATTTGTGCTTATATCCATATGTAGGAGGTATGGCAGGTAAGCTTGTAGGGTACCTTCACTTGAAGAACCTCCCCAATCTGAAGTCCATTACCTATTCAAGACAAAGTCATTTTTACATGTTTGATAGTAACCATTTCACTAAAAACTCTTCTAGAAACTTCATCTGGCTACAGAAGGATGAGTAAGTCTAAATACCAATCATCCTGAACATTAAGCATACAGAAGAATTACTGCACTCCTGCTTTAATTAACAGGTAGCTTTGGCTATGAAGTCTCCTGGGTATCTCCACAATACCTAAATTCTGAATAACGAGCTGTCGAAACCTTAATTTTCAGACTGAGAAATCAGGTAAAGCAAATGGAGATCTCTAAACTGGTGGGGCAAGGACTGGCACTTGGGGAAAAGGAACAGCTGAAGGTTGTTCCCTTCTCCCCCTCCTTCTGCATTTAGATTTAGTCACTTTTGTTTCAGCAACAAGCTGCTGGTGTACCAGAGGCAGACCATGCCCAAAGTTTCAATCAGAATAGAGTTTCAGACAAGTGATATCCTCAGCCATTCTGATACCTGGCAATTCAAAATAACTCTGTTGTTACCTATACTTTCAAAGGAAAAAAATGTATTTCTTTATATATAAGCAAACATGCTACGAGTACACATATGATATTATATATTTATGTTAGTATAGGGTTTTGCATGTATGTGTGTGTGTATATATGCATACTGACACATATGTCCTATACTAATAGTATAGATTATATTATACTTTACAAATATAAATGCCAATATATGCATCTACGTGAATATATATATATATATACACTCATACGTACATATACATACATATACATACTATCGCATACTGAAACTTAATTCTCCCCCAGCATTAGAGGGGAGCTCTTATCTATTCATTGGTAACACTGGCTGGTGTTAACAACTCATCAGGGAGATAGTATTTTCTCTCAGTCTTCATATGTTGAATACAAATAAGGAGAAGAAGAGCTAGACAATATGTTTTACCCAGATTGTACTGCTCTATATTCTCCCTTGCCCTTCCTAATCAGTTTCTAATTTCCTATATGACTTCTTAATTATACAGCTACACATTTATATCCTCTTTCACACCTTCTTTCCTCTTTTTGCTAAGCCGTCTTCAAAGACAATTGTGATGGGGGTGTTCTTTGTAAGTAAGTCTGTCTCTTTGCAATCTATAAGTAGGGATGGAGTGAAGTTTTAGCAATAAGCCAACTTCTCTGCAAAGGGGTTGGCAAATCCATTTCCAAAAAAGTAAATAGGAAATTAAATTCTAGAGCTACAAACATAAGATTAAAGCCATTTAAATGTTTTTGAATGATAGAAGAAACAGCTAAAATAGAAGCCAAGAACTAGGTTTAAAAGCTTGCCTGGAATCTCAGTAAAAAAGCCTGTACTGGCCACAAGAAAAGTGTTTCAGGCCAAAGGAAGAACACTTTATTTCTTTTTACATAAAACAGAGAGGACATAAATTTATAGTCCAATATTCCTGACAAAGAAAACAGAGAGGACATAAATTTATAGTCCAATATTCCTGACAAAGCCAAAGAAAAGTTAAAAGAATATATAAATGGAAGTATCATGTACAAATACATATTAACTTTTCAAGAGTTAATTACTTCTGTAACACAGACTATCACCCACTGATGGCTACCTTAACATCTTGGTCCTAGGTAAGGGATATATTATATTTGTAACTATATTTGTATTATGGCATAATTATAGCTCCAGACAAAATACAAGAAATGCTGGATTCCCTATAGCACAGTTGTCCCTGTTTTCTATAGTTTTGGTTAACACATTTCCAACTAGAGAAGCCTAAAAGCCCAAATCTGGCCTGAACAAAGATGGCATCTTTATTATTGTGTCTGAAATTTGCTAGTAACAGTTTACCAGATCTTTTGGGTGCCATTACATTTACAAATGAAGCCCTAATTAAATGCTGAAAAGCTGAATTCACCTGAATCCAGCAAGGTATCCTATTTATGGCTTGCATGAAAAGCATCCCAACCTAAAGAAGAAACAACCTGCTTTGCCCAGAGCTGCCAAAGATACAGTTATTGGCCCAGCTCAATTTTATAATGAAATCCCTGTTACTACAATCACAACTCATAGTTTATTTTAAGGATCTACAACCCTGTCCTTGTTACTGAACTTCATAGTTGTTGTAATTGTTTCAATTCAGTCTGTAATATTAATGGTGAAGGGGGAGAGCTTAATTCCGCATGTTCTAATGACTTTGTATCTGCTTTGACAGGGATACATATGCACTTTGCTGAGAGAAAAGGTAATACATAAAGAAGACCAGTCCATTATGGGAAAGAATACCTGTGACAGATAAAAGAGGATTTTTACAATACAATTGGAAATCTAGTCCTCTTTCTCCACCTTCCACCTGTCAATATTATTCTTTTATACAAAATCAGGATTTAAAGATTCTAGAGGCTGTAAAAATATTCTATCAGCCATCCTAAACATTTTTTCATTTTTCATTTCATTTTCAGTCTGGCAAATATTAGTGTAGCAGAAGAAAGCTCAGCATTAAGTATTACGTAAAATAATATTTGAAAACATTCCAAGGAAATGAAAGACATTCATTAGCCTGTACAATTTATAGACACAAGTTCAAAAGTTCACTGTAAACAGTAGCAAACAAAGAGAAGTAGTTAAATAAGCACTCAAAAAAAATTTCTGAAATTAAAATGGGTGAAAAATAACTAAAAAACAATTAATTTCCTAGAAACAGAATGCAGATTGGAATTCTTTACTTTTTCTTGAGGAGAGTGGCAGCACCATCAGCAACAACAGGAGTTTGCTGACATTATTTTGATACAGTGAGGAACTGGACCCAGGTCCCGTTGCCTTTTCTACAATGTTATGTAGCACTGCGGTAAGTGTCAGGGCCCTGGGCTCATCCAGCCTCCTGTGGGATTGGCTGCTGGAGCTCAGGACCAGCTCAGAGGCAGTGCAGCTGAGGGCTGCCCCCTTCCTGCTCATCTCCTTGGGGAGAGCATTTCTAGCTCCATCTAACTTCTCACATGGTCTGACCCTTCCCCAGGCAGGTGCCCGATGTGTGGGGCTGGAGCTGCCCGCGTGCCCCCTCAGCCTGCCCTGCTCTCTGATTGGGGTGGTGGGATGGGCCCTGACTGTGCCCCTATCTGGGGTAAAACCACTGCACAATTTAAAGGGGAAAGAGGTTAAAGCTAAAAGTAAGCAAAAGTTATGCCTTAATACCAACCACTGGTGTGCATGAAGGAATTTCCATCTTTTGTACCAATCTTTTGAAACATGCTTCCCTCAGTTAAATGTATATCCTCGTTAGAGTGTCAGACATTAGCTTCTCCAAAATGAATAAACTACTTAATATCTCTCTACAGGCAAAATTCAGACCTTTGCAAAAAAGATTCACTTGCAGATACTCCTGCCTTCCCTGGGATGTCTGATCAGAACGATACTGGAGGAACTGAGAGTGAGATCTGTCCACCTGGAGAGAGATTAACACAACCAGAAACAAAGCACTGAAGTCTTCCCTAAAACTTGGAATGAGGCCATGGTGTTCCTGAGCCATTTGGTTTCTCCTGCACTCTTTTTAACAGCCTCTTTCTGAATACTTATATGAAGAAAGGGAAAATGCACTGGGAGCCATATGGAGCCTACATTTCCCCAGCCATTTTCAGCTCAGTAAGGCCCCTTATCTGCTTAGTCATTTCATATCTCATTAATCTCAAGCCATTCCTAAATTAGCTTCCACCCTGCTCACTTCTAGAGCAGTCTTACCACTTTTATATTGATGACGACTCTGCATACCCTCTGTAAATTCTTTTGCATTTTGTATTCTCCACCTTGGTCGTTGGCTTGTTTTCCATATGGACTAGTGTCAGGGGAGCAAAAGAAAGGTGTTTAAAGCAGCAAACTGAGATGGTAGTTCCCTATTGCTTTCCTCAGAAACCAAAATATTTTGCTTCTCTTACTGAGCAGCAGGGGAGAACTGGACATATTTTCAGATTGAAAACCTTTGACAGCAAAGCAAAGGCATCACACTATATTTATAGCAATTTACATACACTGAAGTGAAAGCTGTCATTTCATTGTGTCACAAAATGCTAACACTGTCTTTATGAATCCTTCTGTCACAGGGAAGAATTTTTGTTACTTCAGAATATTATTAATAAATTCAAATATAAACTGCCCAGTAATAAATCACAATTCTTAAAAGTCTCAGGAGTATGTGCAATTATCTTTCAAATCAAGCAGACCTTCAGACCACTTGACATTACTGCTTAGCTTACAAAATTGAGTGCCCCATAAAAAATATAGCACTTCAGCATTTCATTGAACTGTGAATCCATGAGACACAATTGTCGTGTGTATTTATATTCTCATATAAAAATAAAATGAAGAAACCATTCAGTGCTTTAATGCCCCAGTCACAAATGAATAAAAGAGAAATACAAGTAACTAGAGAGCAGAACACTAAATTCACCTCATTTTCTTGGGAAGGCAAAGTTTCCTAAAAAAATTTGAAATCTGTAGATAAACAAGAACGATCAGTCTCACACCCACAGCTATGCTGGACATCATATATGAGACTCTTCCTGTCTAGGAAGTTAAGAAGTCCTGGCACTAGCCAAGGACTTGCTGTTGGCAATACTTGGCACATGTTAAACAATAAAAGCCAAATGAGTGGAAAGACTTAATTTGTTTCCATTTGAAATTTACTAAGAGAGAGCTTTAGTGTGAATCAGGGCTAACACTGCACTATTGGGCATCAAACTGTGAAAAGCACAATTCCACTCAGGCTGCTTGCTCTGAAACTGGAGTAATATCCTGATGAGTTGGGTCTTATGCCTCAGACAACATGGGAATAACATGACTGGAACTTTGCCACTCATTTCTGTCAGTAGGTAGGCAACTCTAGGTATATCCAGCACCAGGAATTCAGGTATGGAATTCACGAGTGGAGGAAACACAGACAGACAGAGACTTTAAGGTTTAGAACCAACACAAAGGGCTCAAAACAGGCCAGGGTCAGTTCTATGGCTCTGGAGTGAAGACGCAAGTCCACATTGCTGCACTCCCTGGGGAAGCCATATGCAAAGTGCCAACTGGAAGAGTTCTTGGTCCGTACCATCCCTTGAACTATGCATTGACATGGACAATTCTAGCTGGCACAGGCCAAAATTGTATCAAGGAATGTACTAGGAATTAAATGGTAAAGGTTATTTCCTGCCATTCTTTCTACTTTTGCCCTGGCTCTCTGGAGATTACTGGTATAAATATAGATGGGGGACTAGAAGTGGGATTCTGCAAGACCTAGAGGTGCCCCAGCTTGGAAATCAAGAGACAAGAAAGAAAAGTCTACCAGGGTAGACCCACACACGTGTCCATTCTTTCAAAGAACAAAGCAGGTCTCCTGTTTTACACTACTGGTTACTAATGCTGACTAATACTACTAGTGCCACTCATGTCTGCAGATGATTTAGTCCTTTCTCTCCCTTGAAAGAACACAAGCCTACATGTCCTATGTCCTACAAGAGTGCTGTGAGTATATCCTATTCTGGTTGTCTGGTTCTGGAAATACTTCCCAGCAGTCTTATGGGAGGTGTGCCATTATGTAGATATCCAGGTCTGTTTGGTCAGACACCAATCTCAAATTAATCATTAATCCAAGTGTTACGCTCTTACTTAGGGAATAATTGGCACTGTTTTTTGCTTCAGGAACTACATATCTTTTACATATTTGCCTTTTGCATTTAGTCATTCATTCATACTTAAATATAATATAGATACAGTGAGAAAAGTTTTCAGAACAGGCAAATGAACCTGGGAATTATGAATTCAGGCAGACATCCTGGAAGGACTTTCTTGTTCCCATGATTTGTGACAATTCAACAAGGGCTGGAAAAAAATCTAAATTTTGGACTTCCACATTAACAACTTTGGATACTTAAATTCTTTTGTAATCTCAGTAACAACAGAGAGTCTTATTCTGTGCTGATGTTCTCAGCTAGTGTCATGAATGAATGTTTTTACACAATCTGATTTAGTAGCAGTTTAGAATTTATTTATGCCTTTACAGCAAACCACATAATTTGATTGTGATATTTTAACTGCACTTAATCATCAGTCGATTAACAAAGTGATTCAACAGAATTAATCAAAACAGTGACTTAGTCGCATATTTGAAGATGGCAAGGCTCACTCTATTACTGCACGGAAGAACTACACGAAGAAATTAAAGTTACACTCAAGTTAGAATGATTCACAGAGGCATCATGGCTGCAGAGGATTAGGAGGACCGTTCTGTCGAGTCACGAGTTTCAGAGTAGACCCCCTTGCTTTCTAAACTCCTTCTCAGAGACGTGTCTAGGTGCAGCTAGGTCCATTCTTAGTCTCAGACTTGGTCAGTGGTTTATGTCTAAGGATTATATGTGTCTAGCAGCGATCTGAGGTTTGTTCACAGTTTTAAGTTAGACCACAAGACTTTTAGCAGCACTTGATCATTGACTAAATTAACAATCACAGAGTTAGAAATTAAATCACACATCTACAGACTACTTCAATCGATTCACACACACACACACACAGAGACATGGAGATTTATATATATAGAGAGAGATACCAATACACACACACACACACACACATACACACACACACACACACATACACACACAAAGGTATACCTGCTAAAAATTCCCCTCAAGTTCAGTGAAATACTCATATCAAATGTCTTGGCATTTCTCAGTAGGCAAGGGCTGAACCTCAAGGAGTGAAATGTTTCAGCCCAGACTTCACTGTCAGTCTTCGGTGGTGGACCTCTGATTTTCGCAAACTTAAAGAGTCTGTGAATTCTGACAGGCGTCCCACTGAGAGGAAGGTGCTGGTTGCAGCCCACTGCAGTCCAGGAGAGCTCAAAAGGCCTTTGAACCACTGTTTTATAGGGTCATGAGATGATTTGCTTTAGTAATTTCTAAACTGTCATCCTGACCACAATCCAGCTGGAGATTACTGAAATTCCAGTAACAGTGGTACCTCTTCACTTGGGTTGTGACAATGGTACCACTCTGCTTGGGTTGTGACCCAGGTGAGGCATGTTTCAGGGCTGTCAGGGGATAACTGATTGTTCCTGTTCTATTCCCCACCTTGACCAGACAACTGGTGTTTCTAGTATAGGCAGTGCCTCTCCCACCTCACCCATGTAGGAATTTCTGGTACAGTTAAGGGGCATCTAACTGACTGGCTCATTACACAAAGGCCGAGGTCTGGAATTCCTGAGGTTGTGAAGTGGTCGAAAAGAGAAAAAGGAGGGGGGCAGATGCACCATCTAGTGATGTTCCTCCTGTACTTACCCCAGCCGTGTTGGACTGCAATTGTAGGAAACTGGTCAAAAAAGAGTCATCCCTGTTCCTACTGTTGCTGGCAATGATGTGGACAAAACAGAAATCTGTACACTTGACTGGGCTGTGGCATGCCACTATAGTTATATATATACTATAAAGTCTATATATACACTATAAAGTTGGGGTTGTTCAGCCTGGAGAAGAGAAGGCTGCGGGGAGACCTGATTGCGGCCTTTCAGTACCTAAAGGGGGCCTGTAGGAAAGACAGGGAAAATCTTTTTAAGTATGGCCAGCTGTGACAGGACAAGGGGTGATGGTTTTAAACTGAAGCAGTGTAGGTTTGGACTAGATATAAGGAAGAAATTCTTTACAATGAGGGTAGTTAAACACTGGAACAGATTGCCCAGAGAGGTAGTGGAGGCCCCATCCCTGGAAACATTTAAGGCCAGGTTGGATGGGGCTCTGAGCAGCCAGATCTGGTTAGCGGTGTCCCTGCTCACTGCAGGGGGGTTGGACTAGATGACCTCTAGGGTTCCCTTCCAATCCAAACCATTCTATGATTCTAATAAATGTGATGCATAGAATCATAGAATCATTTGGTTGGAAAAGACCTTTAAGATCATCAAGTCCAACAGTACCTATCCACTAATAAAACATATCTCTAAGTACCTCATCTACCCATTTTTAAATACCTCCAGGGATGGGGACTCGATCACTTCCCTGGGGAGCCCATTCCAGTGCCTGATAACCCTTTCAGTGAAGAAATTTTTCCTAACATCCAATCGAAATCTCCCCTGACGCAACTTGAAGGCCATTTCCTCTCGTCCTATCACTTGTTACCTGGGAGAAGAGACAAACACAAACCTCGCTGCAGCCTCCCTTTAGGCAGTTGTAGAGAGTAATAAGGTCTCCCCTCAGCCTCCTCTTCTCCAGACTAAACAACCCCAGTTCCACCAGCCGCTCCTCATCAGACTTGTGCTCCAGACCCTTCACCAGCTTCATAGCCCTTCTCTGGACATGCTCCAGTGCCTCAAGGTCCTTCTGGTAGTGAGGGACCCAAAACTGAACACGGTATTTGAGGTGCTGCCTCATCAATGCCTAGTACAGGGGAAGGATGACTTCCCTGCCACACTATTCCTGATACAAGTCAGGATGCTGTTGGCCTTCTTGGCCACCTGGGCACACTGATGGCTCATATTCAGTCAGCTGTTGACCAACACCCCCAGGTCATTTTCCACAGGGCAGCTTTCCAGCCACTCATCCCCAAGCCTGTAGTGTTGCATGGGGTTGTTGTGACCCAGGTGCAGGAGCCAGCACTTGACCTTGTTGAATCTCATACAGTTGGCCTCAGCCCATTGATCCATCCTGTCCAGATCCCTCTGTAGAGCCTTCCTATCCCCCAAGCAGGTCAACACCTCCACCCAGTTTAGTGTCATCTGCAAACTTCCTGAGGGTGCACTCAATCCCCTAGTCCAGGTCATTGATAAAGATGTTAAACAAGACTCGCAGCCCTGGGGAACACCACTTGTGACCGGCCTCCAGCTGGATTTAACTCCCTTCACTACCACCCTTTGGGCCCAGACATCCAGCCAGTTTTTTATCCAGCAAAGAATATGCCTGTCCAGTCCACGGGCATCCAGTTTCTCAAGCAGAATGCTGTGGGACATGGTGTCAAAGGCTTTACTGAAGTCCAGATACACTGTATCTACGGCATTTCCCTCATCCACTAAATGGGGCATTTTGTCATAGAAGGAGCTCAGGCTCTGCCTTTCATGAACCCACGCTGGCTGGGCCTGATCACCTGGATGTCCTGTACATGCCGTGTGATGGCACTCAGGATGATCTGCTCCATGAACTTCCCTGGCACTGAGGTCAGGCTGACAGGCCTATAGTTCCACGGATTCTCCCTCTGGCCCTTCTTGTAAATGAGCATCAAATGGGCTTATGTGAGAGTACTTTATCCCTGAATTTTATTTGTCATAAAAATGCTGCTAAGAAATAATTAAGGGAGTCATAAATGAACATGATTCTGAACTAAGCCTATATAAAAAATTCTAATCAGCTTTAAAAAAAAGGAATCCTTATCAGCCAACCTGTTGTTAAATTGATTTGTTGGATTCTGTATCTTGGTGAATTACATATGGATTCCTCAGAAAAGTTCTGTTTATTTTTCTGGTTTATCTTACCCAGAACTATTAAAAGAAGGAAAAAAACCCACCCAGCAAAGAGAGAACTTACCAAAAGTTTAGAGTTTTTCAGAGAGCTATGATGCTAGACAGCTACTGTAATTGAGAGTCTTGTTCACCAGCAGACCTAGATGTTCACTTGAGCTTTTTCTTTATATAGCCAACACTATTAGAAAAATAAAACCTGAGACTATCTTAATCATGTCACATACAGTTGCTTGGTTTGCATTTGTTTTTGCTTCCATGAGAACATTAATTACTCCAGGGAAAACATTGCTTCCAGCATAAGGCAGAATAGTTCAATTATTTAATTGCATCTCTGACACTGACACAGGGACCAGCAGATATCATTGGGTTTCATTTCTTTAAATTATTACCTAATATTGATAGAACTCTATGTATTAGAGTTCCAGCTGGGAATAAATTTTGATTGCCAAATGCATTTAATTTGAATCTCAATTTGAAGCTCAGATTTTTTATTTTTTTTCTTGGATTTTCAGTGAGTACGGGAGAAAAGGTTGCTGTGATGCAGAGAGGAAAGGAGGAGCTTTTCAATTTGTTTTTAAAGTTTAGCTGTATAGTATTTTCAAGGCCTTAGCAAGACATTTCCACAATTTTGAATTATGCCTTACTATGACTAAAACAAATGTTGTTTTTAGAAAATAATTCTATTAAAGCCTATGAAACTCGAGAACACTCAGTATCACTGTTTTCGGCAAAAGTTTTGAAATTAATTGTCAAGTAATTAATAATAACTATGTAATAAAACTTTCTTAAATTGGACAAAACCAGTCACTGAATATTGGATACTGTTGACATTCAGTTCATTTATAGCTGTAACCATGAAAAAAAAGAGAAACTCACAGGATTAACCTGTATTATCAACACAGTACAAGAACAATTATTTAACATATCATGTAGTGCAGAATCATGGAATGATTGAGGTCAGAAGGGACCTCTGGATGACATCTGGTCCAAGTCCCTTGCTCAGGCAGGGCCATGTAGAGCCGGTTGCCCAGGTCCATGTCCAGGCAGCTTTTGAATATCTCCAAGGATGGAGATGCCACAACCCTTCTGGGCAACCTGTGCCAATGCTTGGTCACTCCCACAGTGAAAAAAGTGTTTCCTGGTGCTCAGAGGCAACTTTCTGTGTTTCAGTTCATGCCTGTTCCCTCTGTCACTGAAAAGAGCCTGGCTCCATCTTCTTTGCATCTTCACTTCAGGTATTTATATACATTGATGAGATACCCCCTGAGCCTTCTCTTCTCCAAGCTGAACATTTTTATTTCATGTGCTTCCTTCTGCCTTTTATTTTTATGTGTTTGCTTTCATTAAATTGCTGAAATTTCTGCAGTTAAGGAAAGCAAAGAAATATGCCATTCTATACCAGTCATTTCTGAGAAGAAAAATATGCTATCCTCAGCTGTTCTGTTAACAAACTGCACCTTGGCCTTGGATCTTATGGTGCTTCATGACATGTTATCAGGTTGTAGGACTCTTGCAAGACTTGGTTTCCTCATGCCTAGAAGAGCCTCTTTAGCGTTTGGCAGCTAAATTTTTCTGCAACCCAATCTGCAACGGAAATGTGCTCTATGCCTTTCTAACTAGTATTGATGACAAGGTGTTATTTAAACTTCCTGACTTTCACTGAAAAAAGTTAATCGATATCAAAAAAGACTCACTTCTTAGAACAAAAAGGGCTGAACAAGTGATTCAGTCTTTTGATCTGTTCTGAGTTTTGTAAATACAGGACAAAGTTTTCTTTCTGATTAAAAAACCTAAAAATCTTCTATGTGATATTTTCTGTAGGGTCTACCGAGACTTAAGTCTTTCATGAGTATTTGCTTAGCAGTTGTAGCTATCCTTTATGAAAGAAATGACTCACCATGTTTACCACATTTTGCATAGGTAGAGTACAGCCAGAAACTTCTATCAGCTGCTTATCTTCCTCAGATAAAGTAGATGTTCTTTGTGTTCTTTTGCCTTGAGTGGAAAAGAAGAAATCCTTGATAAAGAACATTGGAGCTTCTACCTTGGTTTTAAAGAAAGTTATAACATATTCACCTCACGTTTGGGAGTAATCACTGGACAGAAACAGACTGCTAAAGGGTAGTCTTGAAGTCAAATTTCAGATGCTCTAAAATGATAATAAAATGTTGCTTAAAGATAAGAAGTAGGCATTTTTTTGTGATAAACTCAAAAGGAAAAGTCATTACCATACCAGCTACTACTGCTGATTTTCTAGTCTCACATGGCCTAGTCAAAGCTTCAGTAGGTTGCAGCATTTTGCACCTTAACTCTGAGAAATATAAACTCACAAACAAAAGCAAAATAAAATTAATCATAATTAAAAAATTATAGATTTATTTCCATCTCCCTATAAGGATAATCCCCAAAATTAATTTGGAACAAGTATTTCCCAGACTGAAATAAAGAGATAGCTTGAGAAACACACCTTTCTAGCATACCTCCTTCAACTTCCAAAACACAACATGTTTCTGTAAACTATGTCAATGAAGTGTGTGGGCTTGACAAAGTTTTGCTGCCTCACTATCTGAAAAACCTTTCCATTATTCCTTCATAGGTAATGGCCTGAAAAATGATGGGTATGACCTAGTTAAATGGAGATGAAATCATACAGTTCCATGGTTTCATAGAAGAAATTAATAGTCTGATCAACTATTAAAGTCTGAATAAGTATGTAATCCTGTTTGTGATAACATTATTTACAGCAGTGGTATCAGAAAAAAACAGAGTTTTTAAACTTATCTCAATTTATAAAAGCACAGTCAAGTGAAAATTACTTATTGTTTCTACTTTATACAGTCAAAGAAAACTTATTCCTTATCCACAATATAAACATTCTATTTGGATCTAGTTCCAATTTGCCGTATAACACGGTGGATTTGTCTCCTACTAAAGTGTGTGAAACCTCACAGGATTCTTGTGGCTGAATACATAGTCATTTTTAGCTCTCTTAGGTATCCTCAGCAGGATGCAATATGTGCTATTATCAATTTTAGTTTATTATCACAGTACTGAAATAGCATTGAATAAGCATTTGACAGCAAGATTTTCTAGTTTTAGCTGAGGTTTGCATTCATTGCCTAAATAAAACTCCAATCCCCATATACAGAACAGAAACCAACTGCTACTTCAGAAATGATTGTTACAAGAAATGCTGTTTTTTTCTGTGAAATTGCAAGGGCTGATTTCACTTATAAATAGAGGATCTCAGAAAGTTAACAATAACAAAAGCTAGCAAAATAAAATCTGTAGGAGGGGGTGGATGACGTACTGTAATACAGAAGCTCTATTTACCTGTGAATAATTTAAATGCGGGATAATTTAATTGGTATAGCTTACAGGAAACTTGAATAAATTCTTGGTTTTCAGTATTCCTGGGTTTGAGTGATTAATACCCAGTGTGACAGATGCTATAGAATCATAGAATAGCAAAACGCTAATGTGTTAGTGCTATAAATGTGATACAGGGAGACAGGAATTCAGTCAGTGGCAAGCCCAGAAGGACGCTGGTGAACTAAAGGCTTCTCCTCAAGAGTCTGGAAAATGCTAGGAGCCATTAAGACCACATCCTTGTGGTGAAACCATGCAAGTGGAAAGTCTTTTAAAGTGTCGTTGTCCAAATCTTCTCTCCCTGGAAGGAATACTTGAAATAGTTAAACCTAATCAGAGAAGCAGAAAAGGAAATAGGTCTTAAAACTTACAAAACTGGAAGTCTTGTCCTGAAAAAATACTGTTTGCAAATGACTAGCCTGGGGCTTTAGCAGGTATAACAAGTGCTGGGGGCAGCATCACGGTCAATTTAAATCTCTTGAATTTACAGGACTACACACTCTGTAAATTAAAATTTACTTTATGAACTCATTAGGAGGGAAAACAAACCAACACATCAAACAAGGGTGCAATCAACTTTGTACAGGCTAGTTTAACATGAATCCACTCCTTCATCACTTCAGTAATTCATGACCCACAAGTTCTCTATCTTGTAACTCATGCGCCAATGAGCAAAACTGTTACCTCGCAACGGGTGGCAGTGCTCATTCTAACTTCTCCCTTACAGTGTGGGTGTCCCCCATGTCACATAGGGAAGCATGAAACCCTCAGAAATCCAGGTACTGTTGGATCCACTTCAGAATCTCTTTAGGTAAGCTGATGTGTTTATACCTCCCAGCTTGGAAGTTTGGTCTATACCATTTCCATAAGTTAGTGGATATTAAAGAAACTTTGGGCAATTAATACACAAGGATGCAAGAGATAATGACCACTGAAGGCAGCAAGCTGCATGTGATAACAACTGCATAATGACCTTCATCCCTCCCTGTTCAACTTGTCCTGCCTACATCTTGCATTAACCTGATGGCGCTGCTCCCAGAATACAACAGGCTTTAGTGTGAGCTGTGTGTTAGGCCAAAACTTGGGCAGGACTTGAGTGAACAGTCACAAGGAAGACACTTAGATATATATTTCCTTTGGGATATAGAATAGACAACTCCTAAACAAGACAGGCACTTACATCTTGTTTTCATTTTCATTATAATGTTGCTGTCCTGAGTAAACAGTGCTTTTCTTTGTCAGGGCTCGCTGATCATTAATTGGACTTATCACTCTTCTCACAAAGGAAGAGTGCAAATACCAATCTGAAGTCACATTTGTTGAGATGATTACAGCGTACTGCAAGAAAAAAATAAACTACGCAATTCTTCCTTTTCTCTGCCTAAGGCTGACCCCAGCTATACAGCAAAATATAACTTCAGCTCAGAATCAGAAAGCTTATTACAACCTTACTTCTTCATATTTCTATAATGTTGCATCATAATGTTCTGGGCCCTTCTGCCCTGATGAGAGAAACACATGCAGCCATTAGCCTTTCTGGCTGACAAACCCCATGGAGCTACCCAGCTAAGAGTCACCTGGACATCCCTGCTCTTCACCTGCACCCCAAAGACTGTGTTTTAATGTGTGGATCTTGGTTTGAAGAAATGAAAAAAGTTTGTTTGTTCTGTTTTTTTTTTTTTCACAAGGCAGGATTTGAATTTGTGCACTTTGGCAACAGCTTTAGAAGTTAGAAAGCATTTAACTAATTACAAGAGCAATGAGATATTTCTGCCGCAAGAAGGATCCTGCAGCCACGTAAGGTATCTATGGCCAAGCAGGCCCAACTATGCAGACAGAGAATCTAAGCAACAGCAGCTTAAAAGATACCTCATCCAGAAAACAGCAATTGCTATGTTATCTTCTATGTTTTGCTATTGTGATTGCTTTTGCTGTTATAGAACCAACAAAACC
Source organism: Gorsachius goisagi (assembly GCA_018403395.1). Taxonomy (NCBI): domain Eukaryota; kingdom Metazoa; phylum Chordata; class Aves; order Pelecaniformes; family Ardeidae; genus Gorsachius; species Gorsachius goisagi. The sequence continues at coordinate 25,186 of BOSO01015218.1, read as the reverse complement.
TGTCCTTAATTTTGAGGCTTGATGGCATGACAAATCAGATCTCATCACTGTCTGTCTGCTGGTTGAATAATGGAGCATTAACTTTGAATATGTCCTTAACCCACATTCTGGGTCTTTCACCCAAACTTCAAAGTAATCCTTTCTTTGGGCAGTCCCATTTTTTTCTCTAACCAACTTTCCAGAACCTATAAAATTTTTCTTACTTGCATTACTTAAATTTAAAGCTGTTTAGTCATAGCAATAGCAATACTTTGCAGTATTGGTACTCTATAGTACTCTTCAGTAACCATGTTATTATTTTTTCTTGTTACTCTTTGAATTTTCAATATTTTTCAATGTGATTACCTTTTAAGTGTGGAGTCCCTGTGGGCACTAGGGACTTGTAGTATACATCTTTCCAAAAATTTCCTCTCCTGGTATAGTAAATCTTTAAGCGTATATGTTACATTGTGTTCGCTTTTGTCATACTAACTGGTCTTGCAAGTCAGTTCACCTAGGCTAGGTCCAAACTGAATACAACTCTATCAACTGAAGATGTTCTAACAAAATACCAGACATAAATCTATGACTATTTTCCTCATTCTAACTGAATGACTGCTGGTGATCCTTTGCTTCCTAAAGGGCCTCCTAAAAAGCTACCTACACACATTCAGTAGTGATCCTTACATGTTGTCTAGCAACTGATTTTAACATTTACATGAAATTAGAAATTTAATGGTGGTAGGGCTTTGAGGAAATAAATATGGACTGTTGTGGGAAGAATAGTCCTTATTTTTGAAATCCAAAAGGTTTGTCATGAAGTACCTTAACAGCTCATCCTGTCCTGAGCCTAGTAATTATTCCAGGATGTGATTATATGACTAAATAAAAAATATGAAAAAGGTCACAAAGTTCCATTCACAAAGAAAATAACTTAGGTTGTATGGGGGGTGGGGGGAGAATTAGTTATGCTCTTGTCTGGTTTTATTGTAATAAAAAAGTTGTTTTAAACAGCGTTTTGTAGACAAAGCCTTAAAAAGAATCCAGTCCATGCAATCCACCCAACTCAGTATTGGTACTAGTGGAACATTAGAAAATAAGATACACTAAAATTAAAGCTTCACATTTTTGACAGTACATGCTGGTTGTGGGTAACAAACATTATTTTGGTGTTTGGTGTGGTGAGGAAACCTGCTGACTCAAAGAAATTTGAATTTGGGAGCAAGAAGAAAACATCTGGGTAGAAGAGGAAATAGGATAGGGCAAGCCACAAGAAGTAAAGGACAGGGCTAAGAAGAATTTTGAGAAGAACTTGAGTAGAAAATTATAAATTTAGGAGGAAGACACAGATGTGCAAAAGATGTGGAAGAAAAATATTACTATGTAGAGTGGTACTGAAGATAAGGCAAGAGGCTGGGATTTGGGTGGCTTGATCTTGTTCCCTTACATTCCGTAGTTGAGTTTTTATTCTTCAGGTTCTGCATGTGTTCAATATAAGCATTCCAGGCCTCATACATAACTGATCTACTTGTTGATAAAACCAGTAACTATGTACCCTTCTGCACCTTGTGGTGCAGTTTGAGAAAGAAGGGATGCCTTTGGATAATACAGCGCTCAGTATTAGGATGCCAGGCCATGAAGAGAAAACACAAGATAGGAAAAGGGAGTTGATGCAGGAAAACAAAAAGGAGTGCAGAAGAGAGTACTAAAAAGAACATTGTCAAGCAAAGATATTAAGAAGAAATATTAAAAATATGAAATACTAAAAATACTCTTCCAACCAATGATCAGCTTCCAGGAAGCCAACAAGAGGTGTTGATTGTTGTGAACAGTTAGAAGCTCTTACAAAACATTTGCATTTCTGAGGCGAAGGAGGTATCAGCTCCAAAGCAATGCTTTTTTCATCTACCAATACACAGAGCACTTCTCTAGACAGAAAAGCCAAACCAAGAAAAAGTTTGAATTTCATGTGCAGGCAGGATGCAGAACAGGATTTGCACATAACCCCTGAGTCTCCTTTGCTTTGGCATAAGCACAGAATTTGTTCCAGCTTATCCTAAGCTTTTTGTTGTGCCAATTAAATACACATCTTATTTAATTGTTGAGTTTAGTTATTAGAGAATTTAAACAGGATAGCTGAAAGAAAGATAAGTTAACTGCATCTTGCTTGTCTCACAGGGATAGCAGATCCTTTATTCAGAAGCTGATGTATATGATGGGTATATAGGCGACATTAGGGTCAGATTAATTTATTTAAGACTATCAGTAGGATAGCCTTCTGAAATAAACATTTTGACCAGATCCTCTGTTGGTAGTACCTTGATTTTTATGAACTAAACACAGAAGTCATTCTTTTCCTTTAGGGATCCTGGAGAACAGTAGTTATACAATACTACAACATATATTTGTGTGGAACAAACCAAATTAATCTTATCCATTCAGCTTCTGGAAGATAAAACAGGTAGTCCTCATTTAAAGAACCTTAAAATTATAAAACCTTAAAATATATGTAAATCCATATATATATGCACAGACAGATCTCACACAGATTTTACTTATAAAGACCATTGCATAAAGACTCAAAAACTGTCACAGCTGGGCAGTTTAAGGAAAGAAAGCACCATGTGCTGACCCTAACCCCCTGTCCCTGCCTTTTCCCTGCCCATATTCTCACTGAAGGGGCTGCGGGTAAAATGCAGCAGTAAGAAGGGTGGGAGGAGAGGAATCAAGAGTGAAGCTGAGCCTGGGAAAGGGGGAAGGAAAGCTGTTGTTTAAGTGTTTGTCCTTTTGTTTCCCACTACTCAAATTAGTAATTAAATATTTACTTTATTTGGTTATAAATTAAGTTGATTTTCCCCAAGTTGAGTCTGTTTTGCCCATAATGGTGATTGGTAAGCAATCTTCCAGTCTTTAGCCTGACTTATGAGCTTTCCAAGAACAAAATTCCCGCTCTTCCCATTTTCTCTCCCTGTCCCACTAGGAGTGAATGAGCAGCTGGGTGGGTGTTTGGCTCTCAGCTGGGCCAAATCCACCACACCAGTAAATCTTACGAAGAACAACCTTCATTCTTGTAGATTAAATACTGAAACTCCCAGCAGCTTTCATGGCACCCAGCTTTCACACAAATCATTTAAAAAAAACATTCTACCTAATTCTGTTAATTCTTTTAGCGTAAAATGTTCTCAGTCCCAGATGCTTTAAGGAGAGATTTTAATATGTGCATTTGACAAAAAGAGTGAGAGAGTTCTAGGTAGACTCTGAGACAGGAATGAGAAAGCTGAACTTCCCATCTGGTATTTTTAAATGCTTAACAATATGCTCTTCCTCATCCTGGTCACTGAATTATGGGACACTTATTATGATGCAGGGTTTCATGTCTTTGTGTCTAGAGTCATCTATCTTTTTTTAAGGGACACTGTGAAGGACAATGCTTTGACAAGTACGCCTGTGCCAGTGGGTTTTCTGAATTAAAATTGAAGACACACAGTAGATCTCTCTGTGCTACCCTACCCTGGACCCTGCCCAAATAACAGAGCCCTAGCCTCATGGCTGGCTGCTGGGCCTATTGCCAACAGATCCATTTGCTTGGATCCCCTGGGCTTCTCATTGCTGCCAGGCTACGGGCAACGTTGGGTGCTAGAGGACAGGCAGAGCAGGCAGGCTCCTGCGGCTGCGGGGCAATACCCCTGCTCACGCAAGCTCACTGCTGTGCTGCCAGGCAGCCTGGGGGAACGACTGCCTCAGAAGCCTGAGGTTCTGTCACAACACCACAAAAGACCTGACCAGTCAACACCTGTAGGACCTGGCCCTCCTTCCCTTCGTGTGCGAGCATAGCTGAGACCTTGCAGAGAAGGAGGTTGGAGGTACTATTGATTTAGCTCGTTAGCTCTCCACTCTGTCTGCAATAATCCTAACAGGCTGCTCACTTTTTCCTGGAAGGGTTTAATTCTTGTGTTTTACTGTGTTTTATCGTACAAAAACTTCAGACAGCACAACTGAAAAATAACTTCTGTTTCAATATTACAAACCCTTGGTAGTTCTCAGTTACACAGAATTCGCAGTTATTGAAAAAGGAGAGGAAGGAAAGCTGTAATTCATACTTGATTTTCTCTTCACTTGGCTTTGCAAAACACTTAATTGATGCCGGAAATCCCAGTCGCTGCAATAACAGGGAGATACAGCTTGTAGACTGGCTCACAAACTTTTTGGGTCTAAAGCTTTTAAGTCTGAGTGCCTACTATTCTGTACTGTTATATCTTTTCTACCTCTATAAAACAAGTTTCAAATGCCAAAAAAACCCAAAATCAGATTTTTCCCTATACCTATCTTGCATTTGCTGGGACAGACATTTGCCTCCGCACTGCACAACACACTGAGTCACGCAAAGATAAATGCAAAGTTTGCCTTACCCATTCTCAGTGCCTTCTGTTTTCAAAGACTTGCACAGAATTACAGACGAATGTTAATGCCATGCAGGATGGTTCATCATTCTTTCCAAACATATCACATTCTCCTTTTCAACAGCAAAGCATTGCTCTGTGGCAACTTTCCTATGGCTGATGCTTTATGAAATGAATGTGCCAGGAGTGCAACAGGGACAGTTCACACTCCCTCACCTGGCCTGGTTCCTTTGGTTTTAACTGAGTATGTAAGATTTCAAGGTGGTGGCCACACAGGCTAACCAGCTGTTGAAGCTGTGTTATCTAAGGAATTTTAACTGTCAGCAAGCCAAACAGGCTCTAATTTAACTACTGATTTTACAGTGCATTTCTTGATTATTTATTATTACTTATTATTAAATATATGTGTTGTATAGGTATTCCATATCTGACAGCAGGTATGTTTTCATCCCTTTTTTCTCAGATGTGGATTTGAAGCTTATTTTCCACATGGGATATAATTAAAGGCTGACTTCAAGCATCCAAATATCTAAAAAGCAGAGGGCATTCTTCCTTTGGAATTTTCTTGAAAAGAGTAATAAAGTTGCTGATTGGCTTTATGCTATGAAAAAATGTATCTTTATGGAAAATGGAAGCACAAGGGACTATGGCATCCATGAATCCATAGAATCCTAATATATGAATAAGGCATAAGCAAATATCAAATTTGATCTTTAAACACTCATCACATACATTGACATAGCAAATGCACATTTTTTTGTTGTTTTGACCACAGACAGCTAAAGAAGTCACAAATTATAGTAATAATCTATTAATTCAAAGAGAAAAATTCAGAGATGAATACCAAATCTGTGAAGAGTAAACTTTTAGTATGGGGCAATAAAAACCTCATGTACGAATACAGGTAAAATGTAGATGTACACTCTTGCAAAAATGAAATTTGATGGAAAGTAATAATGCATTTACAGCAGCTGGGAATACAGCTTTTCTTTAGAAAAAAATAAATGAGAGACAGAGGATTTTCAAGGTATCAGAATGATTGATTTAGCTCCAAATGAAATCAGCTGAAGTTGCTCCATTTAACTACAGCAGTAGGTCACCTGCTTACACAAGTCTTTTTAACTGCAGCCTGATAGTTTCAAATTTTCTAGCTGTCCTGGTTTTGACTGGGACAGATTTAATTTTCTTCCTAATAGCTGGTATAGTGCTATGTTTTTAATTTAGTATGAGAGTGATGTTGATTGATAACACACTGATGTTTTAGTTGTTGCTAAGAAGTGCTTAGACTAAGTCAAGGACTTTTCAGATTTTCATGCTCTACAAACAGAAGGCTGGAGATACACAAGAAGCTGGGAGGGGGCACAGCCAGGACAGCTGACCCAAACTGGCCAAAGGTATGCACAGTACAGAAACTGGGCGAAAGCTAGCTGCGGGGGGGGGGGGGTCGCTGCTCTGGGGCAGGCTGGGCATCGGTCGGCTGGTGGTGAGCAATTGTTTTTCACTTGCATCACTTTGTTTTCTTGGGTTCTATTTCCCTCTCTTTTTGTTATTTTTTTTTTCATTACTACTACTACTACTTTTATTTCAGTTATTAAACTGTTCTTATCTCAACCCATAAGTCACTTTTACTCTTCCAATTATCTCCCCCTTCCATGGGGCTGGGTGGGGTGGGGGAAGTGAGCAGCTGTGTGGTGCTTATTTGCTGGCTGGGGTTAAAACATGACACTGGCAAATAAAAAATAACAAGAGAAGATGAAATGTGTATTACAGAGTGGTGGAAAATAAAGCAAGGAGAAAAAAAAAGAAAATTTTGCAAGAAATGGGGAAGTGATCAACACACCAAGTTGAATAATAAAATAAAAGCAGTAGGAAAATTAGCAAAAAAATAATTAAATATCCCTACAATTAAGCTGTAGCAATTTGAAAAAAATAACCAAAGGATTAAATCAGATTTAACTATTTAAATATAAAAAGAAAAAAGCAAGACTAACGTTAAGTCTTGCTTCTCCCACATCTTTACTTCTCCATCAGCACTTGCTGAAAGTAGAGTTTATGACTGTGTCCTGTGCTTTTTAGAGTAGAAATAAAGAACTGTACAGATAAAAATCACATTCTGATGGATGTATTATATGCTGAGAGAATGTGATAACTTATGCTTGTACCTGTCATTATCTTGATGTACTGCATCTTTAGTAGTGAGAAAACTGTTCTTTACTATGAAATCAAATATATTCCTAGGAAAATAATGAAGTCAGAGAGGCAGAAACTGAAAACAGAGTCTAACTTTTACATATTGTGTAAAACATGAACTAGTAGCTAAGCTATACTCAAATGCAAATGTTTTCAGCAGCTGTGATTTTTAGATCTTTAAGGGGCATGCTCAGAATGGAGTTTAGACTTCAGCTTTTGTCCTAGGCCAACAGAATAGAAGTTTCTGATTTGAAACTCATCTTACCTACAAAATCTAATATTTTCTTCACATGCATATATATAAAATATTAAGGTTTAAAAAACTGACATTATATTAAAAAGAGCAAAGAACACTTCACACTATCAAGTACTGTCTCTCATTTCCGTTACGTTCTTTTTTGCTGGAGTTCATGACAGAATAAAACTGTTCCTGTCACAGTAAATCTTGAGGAGTTCAAAACTATACTGCTCCATAATTATTATGATTAGGCCTCTAACTGCAGCCTGACTTCAGCATTTAGGAATTGATGGCTAAAAGCTAAGACTTCTTCTTGACTTGCATTTAACATACAGTGAATTCTAACAATTAATAAACCCCAGAGTTCACTGAATGGAACAAAAAAAATTAGCTGCTCTGTGTATTATTAAAGATAGACTCATTTTCATGAGTATCTGGAAGTGGCTATAAGCACACTGAAGATAAGACATCTCATTGTAACTCAGAACACATATCTAGACACCTATTATTTTACACAACTCTGCACAGAGGCCCTCTGTCACCACTGAAGTGAAAATTTATTTCCAGAATAGGTCTGTTCTCCAAAAATATCATTGTATATGTCCAATGCTTTGCTATTTAGTTAATTTCCTACAGGGTGGAGTAAATATTGATTTACTCCATGGCAGAGTAAATATTGGTTTTACAGGGCATCGAGGCTGCCTTATCCCAAAACACAAGTGATGGTGAGCAGAGAGAGTAATCGATCACGTAAGGGTGAACTGAGATGGTTTTATGGATTTTTAGCGGTAATTGCTACAGTAAGACTACCATTTACACAGAAGAGGTTTCTCCATTCCTTGTGTTTAGTTGTCAGAATGCCAGCAAAGTGTGTCACTAAGCCAGCTACAGAACAGCTTCTAATGACCCTGGGGCTTTTTTTTCCCCCTATTGCTAGGAGTGCCAGCTAAAACTGAGTGACAGATGCAACAAAAGTTGATCAAGTCAATCAAGATAAATCAAAGGACTGTTAATAAAATAATAAATTAAGTTATCACTGAAGATTTACCTAAAGCTAAACTACATCATCATGGTAGGCCAATGCATTAACTTCTCTTCTACTTGAGAAGAATAAAGACTTAAATGAAAATGGCATGTTTTTCTCCATGGCAACTGTTGCCTCAATCCATGGAAATATTGTTGCTTTGCTGACAGTGGCTCATTATTACACTGTTGGAAAAAGGAATGAACTATTTCCTGTTTGATTATTTTATGGACAGAAATTAAACTCTGTTAAGAATATTTGACAAAAAAAGTTATGCCACAATCAAGTCATTTGAAGCTTGACACTGTCTTTGCTAATAATTCAGAGGCGTCTGTTATGAACGACTGAAAAATGAAAAGAAACATTTGTTTCCAACTATCTGTTTGTGCAAAATACGTAAATAAATTCTACACAAGTAATCATTCAGAGGTTCATTTCATAATCACTAGGAAGTGTTGGAAGTTGAGAGAGCTTTTCTGTTATTTTTTTCACTTCCACCAAACTCTAAATGTATTTTCAAAAATTCTGGACATACTGCCTTTGTTTGCTTGATCACAATGGTGTCTGGAAACACATTCCTTAACAGAGTGTTATCTCAATACCCTGAGATGTAAAGGCTTTTGAAATGGTTTCCAAGCCCTTGAAGCTAGTTTTATATAGTAACCCAAACCCAACATACCCAACTGTATTTTCTAAATGCTGCATATTGTACAGGTCATGAGGAAAAGATGTTGTTAGTACATGAAAATATGGCTATTTCTTTCAAAATGCCTATAGTTTCTCACATTCTACTTTTAAAATCCTATCCAATACATCTTTGCATGTTGAAGTTATGATGGAATACATAAGCTTTGTAACTCATTTTTTTAAAAGCAGGTTGAAGTGCAGAAAAAATAATCATCAACAGCAAAGGATTTCATTACTGGTATCAATATTAAGACTGAAATATCCAAATCATCCTCCCAATTCAGTTACTTCCTCTGGAGGAAGGTGCTGACCTTTCAGGAAAACACAAACCTACTTTAAAGTTTACAGTTCAGCAACAACAAAAGTGTACAAAAATTGTCTGTGTGCAGAACAGTATGTACTTACAGGTTTGGTAGCATGAGCATGCCATTTTAGAAACCTTGCATGATCTAATTTTTTCCTAATCATATCCGAGTTCTTTTGCCTCTATTTATTGCACAAAACTTTATACCAATTCCTAATTTAAATATAAGGCAGGCAAGAATGGTTTCTTTGGTCAAAGAGACTTGTGAGGTGCTGAGAGCTTTTATATAACAGCTGTTTTAAGACTGAGTTCACAAAAACTGAAATGTTTATCTGAGGAAAATAGAGGCATACGTTTAAAGGAAAAACAAATGCTCTACTAAAAGAAAATAATAATGCTTTCAGAAATGCTGAAAATTAATCCAAACCCTTGTGCTTTATTTTTTTTTATTAGCCTTTGTTTCCCCCAGGAAAGATGGTTATCTTAAATCATTATCACAGTTCTCTTTAGTTTTATCCTACACATCCTTCTGTGAGGACAAACGACTGAAAGACTGTGAGTGAAGATGCATGCAAGTATTGAGGTCAGGAGAAGATTTTGTTGTCTGGGCAAGAGCACTTTGGGAGGAAATCCCAACAAAGATGAATGACTATACAGGGTTTGTTGCAAGGAGCCCTCCCCTCATGCAGACCTTCTGATTCATGCATGACTTCATCGATCTGTTTTTATTCAGTCTGAAGCCTCTTCTCATTTTGCAAGCAAGCGAGATGGTTAGGTAAGCTCTGCAGCCCAGGACAGGAGGGCTTGCAAGACACTTTGTTAATGGCAACTTCCAAGCCTGGCTCAGCTTTCCCTCTTTCCCAGACTCTCACTCTGCTTATTCCAGCAAAAAAGGGCAATCATATCCAAAGCAGTTTTCCCCAAATTAAGTAGTTCTATGTAACTAAATAATCGCCTGAAAATGACAAGGAATGACCTATGTATCAGTAGTTAAAATTATTTAGTATTTTTGAAGTTTAAACATAGTTTCTGGCTGCTAGAAATTATCATCAGTTCAGATCCTCTGTAGAGAAATATTTTAATCCAAACAACAGAAATGTTTGGATAGGTATGATGTTTTAGGAGACCATGAGAATAGTAACAAAAGGTAGAAATGATTGTCCTTGTTATTGGCTCTCCATTTTAAAAGAAAGATTAGAAAGATCTACCAAAACCAAAAATTAACTTCAAAGGTTACTTTTTAAAATAGATGTCTGATACAGTGTGATACCTTGCGTAGAAAAAAAAAAATCTATCTATTCAGAGGAAATAACATGCTGAGTGCATTGAAAATGAACAAAGCCAATATTAAAAAGAGGGAAATGAAAAGAATCTAGCTTCCTCATTAAAAGGGAGAAAGACAGAATCTATACTATTGTTGATTTGGGGGTAGTAAAATCAGGGAATGACTGCAAGAAACTATTAAGAACTGTTTTGTTTGAGGATATTTTTTGCAAACAATCTTAAAATATCTCTAAATGGAGATTACCAACATTAAATCTGAATGCTCCTACAGTACTAGAGAGTCCCAAGAATTAACTTTAAAACAAGTAACTTCATGATGATCAGGCTGTAGCACAAAGTAGGGTTTTCACTCAGGCTGAGAAGAAAGAATAAATCTAAAAGAATTCTAAACACATTTGCCTCAGAGGGACCTCAGGAAGTCCATTCAGTCTGTCCTCTGTGAAGGCAAATAAATATACCAGAACCCATATCCTGAAAGCTGTTTGACTACCTCCTTTTTACAAAAATCTGCAGTGGAAAAGATTTTATAAACTTCCCAAGAAAAATGTTTTCCTGTTTATAATTACCCTTGCAGGAGGAAAGCTTTTCTTCACCTATGATAATTATATTTTACCAGTCCCCTCTCTAAACCAACCAACCAACATAGAGAACAACTGACTGACCATTTTTAGTAAGCTTGTCTTCTAGGGAAACTTGTGTCCTCTTTTAGTGTCTTCTTTTCTGGACCTGTAAAACTCAATCTTTTGACTGAGTCCTTACATGTCAGCATACCAAATAGCTTACATCGCTTGTTAGGCTCTTTTTAATTCCCTCTGCTGTCAGCATCTACATTCTTACCAACCTAGACACAGTATTTTGGCAAGGTTTCAGTACTGGCAAGTAGAGCAAACCAATTATTGAACCCTGTAACAATGATTCTGTTAAGACTTTCTAGAAGCCCAAGTATAATTTTTTTCCCCATCTTTTCTTCCCATGTTAATCTAACACTTGGGTATATGGGGCAATGCAGTCTGCACATTCCCCAGTTTTGTCAGCAGAGTCCCAAGTGTCTAACAAGATCTTGAAGAAGATGTGAAAAATTCTAAATAATTAATGTGGATAAAATATCTTTAAAATTTCCAGTTACTTTTCTCCTTTGAATGCTGTCCACGTATGGATTCAGAGTGTGGGTGGTTTTCTTTTTCCCTTTTTCTTTTTTCATTTTTTTATTTTAAGGAGCATTATTTGGAAAAAAATTTTAATGGAGATATCACTCAGCAAGGCACTTGCAATAATATTGTCTCTGTTGGAATATACTTTGATCAATGAAGGAAGATCCACTTCAGCATAAGATATTTTAACACAGTCCCTGATCCAGCTTCTCTGTGTGGAGAGATCTCTAACTATTGATCCAAACAGCCACTGAGGTTTTCAGAACAGTCAGCTCCTTTGCAGTAGGAGATAATTCCTGCTATTTAATACCTGTAATCAGGCATAAAACCTTTGCTGACAAAGGAAGAGTAGACTACAGGCTTTGCCAAAGCAGAAGTTTATATTAAAAAAAAATCCAGGAGATCTGTGCAGTCGACAGGCTGCGGCTTATTGCTCAATTGTTGCCCATATTAGATGGTTAACCCATCTTTGGATGGTTGGGCTTTATGGGATTCTTTTCTTATAGTCTCTTCTTGCTGTATTTGAAGCAAATCTCAATAGTTTTGCTTGTGCTCCTTAATTAAAAAACTTTCCTGCATGGCAGGTACATGCAACTGATCTTCAGCAAACCATTTTCTGCCCTGTTGACCTTCTCTGCTAAATTAATGGAATATACTATTGGACATAAATTGTAATCTAGTTACTCAGTCCAAACAGCATGAGAAAAAACTCAGTGTCTTATTTCTGTTCTGAAAAAAAAAAGTCTATGTTGCTTTCTCACTTCACACAAGTGCAATTTAGGTATAAGGTTTTTCAGTATCAGACAGTCAAGAAATAGAAATTTATTGCAATAAAACTGAGGATTGAGCCTATGCAGAAAAAACAATGGCTTAAGCTCAGAAATGTAGAACTCAAAAAATTAAAAAAATATAAAAAATTCCGTATTCCATCAGACTTGGATTAGTACCAAGTCAGTTATTTCACCTTAGGTAGAACCTGGAAAAAATTGTGACAGAGATCTTATTCATAGAAGAAACAATGTAAGAGGGATTGGTTACCATGATGTGAATCTCCTACTTCCTCATTGAAGAAATAGCCTTCAGAATAACTGTCTTCACAGACAGAAAGTGTAATGAACAATTTCCAACTGTGTAGAGTCTCAAGTTTAATTCGGTGGAGAAATAAGGTTTCATGTTAGCAGGAATAGCTTCACAAATCTCTCATAATCCGGTGAGAATAACAATGAAATGAAATGAGGAGGAAAGAAAGGAAAAGGAAATGGCTGACACAGGAAAAAGAATTTAAGGCTTTTACCCTAAACTTAATTTTAGCACCTGAAGGCAGAGGTCTGTGGCAATCAGCGGGCCATACCATCTAATAAGTATTAATAAAACCAGTGATGATCTAGTGATGATCTTCCCCCTAGCTGGTCCAGGGGCCAGGAATTGCAGTTGGGATTTAGAGAATCTAAATTGGTATTGTGGCCTGTTTTACGGTACCAAGGACAGAACCTCTGGAAACCATGGTGGTGTGTTATCGTTAACAGAGTGAAGGACTCAATCAAATCAGCAGTTACACAGCTCTTACTCCCGACACAAATCGACCATTTTCTTTGGCAGCCAAGATCCCTCATACAAAAAAAATCCCATGCTCTGTAACAGTTGTTGCAATTGTAAGAAACTGCACTTGCTCCATTCGTTGTCTTTTCAGAAAGATGCAGACAACTATACTATGGTTGTGGTGTTCTTTCTTCAGTGCAGGGCAGACACAAAATCAAAGAGGAGCATGTGTATAATTGATCTAACTAAAATATTTATAGCTAACCACTAATTTGGATCTTTCTTTTCAGTGGTTAAGAAGAGAAGGATCTCATACACAGAAAACTCCAGTCTTGTGGAGCCTTTCTCCAGCCTCTTACTGCCCTGTGGCCATTTTATTTACCCATGCTGTTATGAGAGTGGTAAAGGCCAGGTGTAAAAAGAAACATATACTGTGCCTGCAAAAGATGTGATACTTTCTGCTCACTTTTCCTGCCATTCTGGGAGTTTGGTTTCATAGGTGCTGAATACTAGATTCTTAACCACTTTGTTAATGAAGAAGTTTACTTTATCTCCAGTAAAAAAGTGAAGGGCAGACATGTGAGTGAGTTGGCTCTGTAATTTACTCTCTTTCCTAAGGTCGGAGTTGTCTTCCAGTCATTTTCTGAAGCAAGGAACTGTTTATTTACAGATAAGGGACACTGAATTTTCAACCCTGAGCAACCCTGTTTGTTAAACAACACAAGCAGTCCCTTTCTAGGGGGAAAGTATGAAAGCTGGAATCTTATAAAATGTTATCCATGTGTTTCTGGTTTCCGTTCAACAGTTAGAGTTAGAGGCCAGAGCCCAAAAGTGGCTCTACTGTGACAGGGGAAGGTTATTTTTTGGCATGAACCTGCCTCAACCAAACAGCATTTTGCCTTCAAATCTGCCTTCCTCAAGGTCTCAAACAATAAGATCAAATACACGTTGCCTTTGCAGAGGAAGAGGAACTCTAACAGAATCTAAAGACAGTCCTCTTGCTGGACCCAATCCTAGAAAAAGAGAGTTAACTTTTACAACTCAGAAAGGCATAGCAAGAGCCAATGAACTTAATAGTGTCTTGTACTGGAGGGGCGAGCTTTTGATATCTCAGAATCAAGAAGAAGGAAAGAATATTTTCGTTTAGACTTTCTGGTTTTGATTTTTCTAAGGGAGTGCCCGTCACTGCAGTTGGCGTTGGCACTGGGGTCATTGGCAGGGTCATCCCCTCATTGGCAGGGACATATTCTTGCTGTTTGCATTCACGGTGGTCCCCAAGGACGGAAATCCACAGAGCTCACTGCCTGGTGCAGAGCAGACTGTTCTCTCTGAGGTGGATTGTCTGATGTCTCCTTTCTAGCAAAGTACTTGTTGCTTTTTATTCATTTTGATCTTGTGAATATCAGACACATTTTGAATTCTCATCCTGTTCTTTGAACTAGTGACTCCTTTTAGACTGGCATTTTCTGAAAATGTTACAAACATATTCTTGATTCTTTCTTTCAAGTAATTAATGAAAATATCAATTAGGACTTGGCCTGAGCCAGATTCCTACATGTATCCATCTGAAATATCTTAGCTCATCAGCAAGCCACTACTATCTACCCTAAGAGTACACACTGAGCTGGGAATTTGGCTTATGGCCATAGTATCTAACCTGATCTTCCTAATGTTACAAATGTCATGTGGGCTAGTGCCAGCAAGTTTACTGAGATCAAAGTATATCACAAGTTCTGCTTCATCCTTATCTTCTAGGCCACTTATATTGCCAAAAAAGGAATTGCAATGATCAGAAATGGTATACGTTCTTTAATATTGTTGTCATTCAGTTGCTTATAAATTGATTACTCAATGATTTGAGAAGGGAAGTTAAACCAATAAATCTATCATTTATCATCTACACTTTTTTCCCATTGATATAGTTTCCTTTGGGAGAGTAAAATTGCTGAAATATCACACCTTAACCATTTTTTCAAGAATAATGGTCTCAATTACTTATCAGGTACTCCAGGATGAATTTTATCATTCTCTGCACATTTGAACCTCTCTAACTTACCCTATCCAAAATCACCCTCCATACATTTTGTAGGAGTGTGCCCTACATACTGTTTTCCAATAAATAATTGGGTACTTACTCCTGTGTTGCTGTCATCCTTTGGTTGCTGCTGTTGCCTGATCAAAAATTTCATCTACAGCTTCTTTTTGATAAGGACATTTCTTTTGTTCTTTCTCCTTTTATCTTCACCCGGAGAAATGCAACAAATTTGCCTCTCACCTCTTTCTCAACTTCAGAGAGTGACTTCAAAGCATTCTTGATCTACAGTGTAATACTGGTTTCCTTTTTTCCTGTTCGTGCTTCCTGAGTAAACTATTTCTATTTTACCAGCACTCCAGGTCTATTTATTTGTTTCACCACCTTTCTGTGATGTTGAATAACCAATTTTTTTGGTTGTAAAGCAAGATTTCAGATCCTTTCTCTTCAGTACCTGTGTTGTTTTGAGTTGATATGTAAGTTATGTGTTCAAACTGATTTTTCCTGATTTAAAGATGGCAGAAGAAAACATCTTTATACCTCAGTGCAAGATTAGTGTGGAGTAAGCTCTGTCACCTCCATGAGGCTGCATGATCACTGATACTGAGATGCAACATTAGGAAACGTGGCATGACCAAGCTACCTTTCTTGGAGGCTCACACTAAGAAGGCAGCCTTCTTCTCAGAGGTGATATTTCAGGCTGGCAGATGGTTGTCTTGTCTTCTAGCAAGGCGGTTATGAATACTGGTGTTGCCTTTAGATGGTGATTTTGAATGCCTTAGATTTAGGGAAATCTTATTATTAGGTGCTCCTTCATTTTGCAGACCCACAGTGTTATGATAATTTTTGGGCACCAGGGAGAGGAGATTATGAGGCAAGTTCTTGTACATCTGCTAGTTTCACCACTGTGCTTTCAGGCTAGCTTAGCTCTGCCATCTTGTTTACTCATCTCTGTGCATCTATTGAGTCGTATCATTCTTCTCAGTGAAATGATCTACTCCAACAGGTTGGTCTAGCTTCCTGAGAGAATCCTAGTGCAACATTAAAATGGCCAATATGTCCTACCTGAATTCCTTCTGTTGGTTAGTTCATCAAAATCTGATAAAGTTTGACATTAGTTTCCCTGAGCATGGTATTCACTCAGCCAGTAACAATGCTGGAAAGGCTTTCATTATACTCCAAATCCTGTTACAGTCAAAAAGGAACATGCCATACATATGAAGCCACAGATTAATTGATAAACTAATTGAAATCTTGATAGTCTAATCAAAATATATCAAACATTTCTCATTAGGCCAGTTAACAGCACTACTAAAATGTATAGTCCAAATTAATACAGTGAAGCCTCATTAAGACTAATATCCCTAAAACTGTTACACAAGAAAACCTCCAAATATCTACTAATTTTCTTGGGCATTGAGCTTACTCTTGCAGTGTCCTAGTGGGTCCTAACATCAATAATGACCACCTTCCTTCACCATGGGACATACAATGTTTATAAGTGGGATCCCTGCCTCCTCAGCCTCACAGTCAACTAGGAGCTATTTTTATATATTGTCTTGTTACAGTGTCCCTCCTTCTCACTGCTTCACAGGCAAATTTACTTAGCCACATGCTACGCTTTCCCCAGCGCAGTTGCCCCAGAGGGACTGTTTGTCCCCCAGTGATTATGTGTACCCTGCAGTGGCTACTCTTCCCCCAGGCTTCTGCACCAGGCACCCCCAGAGTGAAGCCGACTCAGAGAGGCAACAGGCATGCGGCCACCAGGCAGTTGCTGCCGTGGCTAAATCCAGCCCCTGTCATGGCAGGCAGGCAAGGCTTGTGCTGCCAGCTCTGAGCCAAGCTTGTGCTTAGTAGTAATGATAAAGACTTCTTTATTGTGCTTTTATTATTCATTGCAGTTTGCAAATAGAGATTCTGATCAAAGCACTGGAAATCTGCTTTCCTGTTTTTAATCTGCTAAAACTTATCCAGACAACTCCTACTTCAGCACATCAGGGAGGAGTGTGCTTCAACCTAAATGTCACGTCTCATATGTTCTCTCTTTAAAGTAGTTTTGATGCTTTCATTGAGTATTGCTGTTTATAATGATGGATCCCAGTCTGCTGTCCTTACTTATATACCTAAGCCAAATCTTAAAGAGCTAAATTAATTCCAAACTGATGGTAAGCCTAGGGAAAGGTACATCTCTCAGGTATTTGTAAGATCAGGATCCATTTTTTTCAAGGAGCTGATAACTTCAAATTTAGGGGTATAATCTTACAGTCATTTAAAAATGATACAATGATTGTCTGAAGTCTCTAGTCCAATATCATGAATCAGTGAGTGCCGTTAACCCTCTCACTAAAATAATGAGTGCTAAGGATGCTAAACATTTTATTATATCAGGTCTTTAATCCTTTTTTTTGTTGGTGATTTCACAGGCTGTTGTTTTTGTGAGTGGTTTTATTACATCTTTTAACTTTTAGAGAATGTGAGTTTGAAATTTTTATTTGTAATTGAAAGTGAAAAGTCAAGATACAGAGGTGTATGCACAACTCAAATGAAAATCAGAAAATGATTTATAAGTCACTAACTTCTGAAGGTTTGGCATCAGAATACAACTATCACAGGTGAAACTGTTTCTAAACGTCCAAGCCTGCAACTGTGGTGCTAGTATTACACTTGCTTCAAGCATATTATAAATCAGGGCATTATGGCATCATTGTGGAAACCCGGATCCCAAAGAAATTCTCCGTACTGTAGATAGCAATTTTAAGAACGGCTTTGACTTCTCAAATTCTTCTAACATACTTCATGCCCAGAATCTAAATGAAGTGATAAATTTTTGTTAGGTCTAAATGCAACGCAGCTTAAAAATATTTCAGTGGCAATTGTTAGTGCCAGAATAGAAACAGAAAAACTAGCATGCCTCAACCAGATGGAGATATCCATCAAATTGTTTAAATATTTATACTGAAATACATGTAATATCTATGTATATTTTAGAAAACAGTAGTTAAGCAATGCAGTTTCATTTAAGAGCTGTATAAGGCAGAGGTTCAGTTTTATGATGGCTCTTTGACTAATGAGTTGTTTTCATATCATGCTGCTTTTCTAGGTAACATGCTCTTACAAACTTAAAAGTGATTTTACCTCTATAAATAATCTCATTTGCTTCAAGCTGATTCTTTTCAGGTCCTACTTTCAAGAAGTTTTACTCAGGTAAATAACACTTAAGCTTATGAACAACTGACTGCAAGATCAAGGATTGATAAAACTGTGTGTAAATCCTAGTCTACCCTGAGTCAAAGGCACGCATCCCTCTTTCTCTATAGCAAAATCAATTTAAAAAAATCATAGAATCATTAAATGGTTTGGGTTGGAAGAGACATTAAAGATCATCTAGCTCCAACCCTTCTCCTATGGGCAGGTATGTTTCTGATTGCCTTGAAAGTTTGCTGTATTTTTTTTTCTCATTCTGCACGCTGTCCACTTAGGATGGTTTGCTGTCTCCTCTCCTGTTTCAACCACACAGGAAAGCAGATGGGAGGTCCAGCAAGACCCTGGACCATGGGTAGAACCAGAGCAGATTTGGCACAAGCTTACATGCAGATTTCCCACTAAATGTCATTGCAACAACTCATTTTAAAAATGTTGGAAGAAAATACCATCATGGCTATAGTGCTTGCCCAAGGGCTTATGCTCACCTGAGTTGGAACTGGTTTGAGCTCACACTTCTCAAGTAAATTTCCTGTGGTTCTGGAGAACTCTGAATGGTCAGGCTGCTTGACAACAGCAGCTGTGGTACTACTGGGGAAAGGGCATGAAAGACTTTTCAAGATTCATGGCATGACACAGAATAATGGTCACGAGAGCCTGCATCTGTAATCTAGTGATGAAGCAACTTGCTTTTGCAATTTGCATTAAGTAGTTCCTGAATAAAATGAAAGTAAATTAGGGACCACTCCTAAGATACATGAGATATCTGGGTGGCTCAGGAGGAGTGTTCTAACAGGAGTATGAAGGATAGGCAGAAGTAATCAGGCCTTCTTTGGATGCTCTTTTAGAAAAAATGGTTAATACTATTCAGTTACATTTTCCAGGTTAGGAGCTGTAACACCATTGTGGTTTAAATTCCACCCTATGATTTAAGCATTAGGTGTTGCAACACCCAGACTGCAAGAATATGGAAATTCTTCTTTGCAAATGGTGCTATGTTTATACCACATATTACCAAACAGCTCTGTATCTTATGATTAAATTATCTTATTATGGGAAAATGGCACAACACCTTATTGCTGCTGAACATATGTGTATATATGCATTATACATATATGTATGCATGTGATATATATACGCATATATGTATCTATATCTCAGCTAGAGAAACATCATGATGTAACTGTTCAGAAGACTAGCAAATCAGGCCAGCTTTAGACTGTAAAAATAAACTTTTACTACATTTGTTCTTTAGCAACAGAGTTGTTAATGGTCCGATTTTGATATTAATCATCACCAATACATATGCAAAACCCTTTGTCTTTCAGCAATCACATTCTAAACTAGCTATGAGAATATAATACCATGGAGCAGATGCCATATAGTTAGAACTGATGGGTGCAGTCCTTGGTGGTTCTTAGTTGCAGAGGTCCCGCTGATTAGGCCTGAGAGTTAGTCAATAAGAGAAGTCAGAACTGAAATGAGCTTGTGTTCCTTCAGTTCCTCCAGTTCTCCAGTTGTCCCTTCTTGTGCTTGATGTCTTTATGCTACTGTCCTCCCATCAAAAGAGGAAAGGGATCCTCCTTTCCCCCCATACTGCTTATCTTGTTCTCTTTGTTTTGCCAGTCCATCTGTATTTGGAAGGATGTCCTTTGTGCTTATCTTGTTATCTGTCTGGCAGGTAACAGATAAGCTTTAGTTGTCTGGATGCCTTTTATGTGCAACTAGACCTAGAATTGTTTGCCTCTTTGGTGATTATGTTACTCACACATTTATGTAAAATTGTGTCTGGCTATGCCATCACAATGTTATAAATGCATGCTACTGTTAATTATAGCATTTAAGGGTTTAATAGTTATAGTATAGCTGGATGTTAATTATTTCCTGATTAGTCCATTTATAACTTACTGGTGTCACAGGCCTCTGTCTTTAGTTAATTATTTTCACTTAATTTTTTTTTCAGTCTACTGTGAAAAAAACGTGGCACAAATCTTTCAGAATGAGAGAGCTCTTATGGAAGGATACCTCTACTTTCTGACTGTCAGCAGAGATGACTCAGCCTCTTCTACCCAGTGAGCTGGCCATGGCAAAACAGCTTTGCTTTTGCTGTCATTAGTTACAATGTGACACCCGCAAACAAAAATGTCATTTCCCATCTACTGACTGTATCGAGGTCTGTATAGAAGGAAGTATTAAGTTCTCACCAGGATCAACATGTTAGGTATTAATGCCTCTAAGCTTGAAGTGGTTTACTTCTTTCTTTAACCAAACAACCAAGAGAAAACATGATTTGGCAAATTAACCTAAACTCTTTAAAGTTCTTATTTTGCAGCTGGAATGTTGCCTGCTCTAGCTTAAAAGTATTTTGCCAAGTACTTAAGGTGCTCAAAATTTACAAACCAGGAAGGATGTGTATTTTCTTGGCAAATGTCCTCTGGATCTACTTCAGTTATCCTTCTCTTAACTGTCACTCCAGAGTAACAGTGCTTTGATAGTTCTCAAAGTATGTATTTTGCTACCAGAGAAAAAGAATGTGGTTAGTTATTTCTGGCTCCAGATGTATTTCTTACTTATGTGTTCCGAGTTGTTAAATTGTAGTGAATAATGAAACTTACCCTAAGCGAGGACTTGGTAAAGACTGAGAAGTAAATCAAAGTTTGCTTCGGTTTTATAAACTGTTACTCAGTGAGAATCAGGAAAGAAATCCTTTTTGTAAATATTACCCAGTTGTTGAAGTGCAGCTTTCTCATACCCCTGTATTCATGGCACACAGGCTGCCTAAAAAACAAGCTGTTGCAGAGCTGTTGCTCATATATAAGTATATAGAGCCCTAAAGCATTTATTTGGACTTTATCTAGTTTACTTCAACAGAATATTCTACCTTGGGAAAGGCTAAGTGGCTCTGAGGAGAGTCTTCTAAACAGCAGCCCCAAGTGACATTTTTACCAAAGCAAACCAAGTGAATGTCGACAAAGTAACACAGTCTGGGAGCAACCCACCATCCAGCTCTTCTCTAACCCACCTCCTGTGTTACGGTGGGAAAGTGAGTGTGTCTGCCCTGGAGAGGAGAATTGGCCCACACTGAGGTGGTTGTGGCAACAGTTTTGAATTCCAAATAGTTAAAAGCTGGCTTGGACATCTACCTGTTGGCTGCCTGCAGAGTGAGACAGCAGGTGTCTACTCTCTTCTCCTCTCCCTCTCCCTCTGCTCCTCATTACATTCAGTGTTCAGGCTAAAAGAGAGATCCTATTGTCTATAAAACTTTTCAGATGCCTTGTTACAATCTACCCCTTCTTCATTTTGGTATTTCTCCTTTACTTGGTTTGTCTGTCTGTACACAGGGACAGACAGAAGAAATTGATAGACAATCCAACCTAAATTAACGTTAATTTGCATGAAATAAATGTTATTTCTGCTTTTACTATACTGTAAGAAAATAATATAAATAGAAAATTTGAAATCTGTTATGCAAAGCAATTTGTTGAGTCAGGCATTACACAGCTACCTCAGATTTTGGTGCTCTCTGTGCAGGAAAAAACAGAAAATTCATGGAAATGATGCATTAGTCATTTTATCTGATTAAAAATATCTATCATTTAGCAGGGGCCAGCAAGTTGCAAAGGCTAACACCAAAGTACTGAAAAATCAGAGCGATTAGTAGGCTAATACTATTAAAATGAAAATTTGGATGAAAAAGACCCTTAACATTCATCTGTAAAACAAGATTTGGACAATATAATTTCTATTAGTCTGAAGCAAAAAGTTTCTTGAAATGAGTATTTCAGATAAATGAGCTTCATACAAATGGATGAGGTCAGATTGAACTCGACAGGTACCCTATTGCATTACAAATCTCATATCTCATGCTGGCTTGGCAAGAAAAGATGGAACGTGGACAACATACATTAACTTTTTCCAGAAAAACAGAACCTTCCCCAGTTATTTCAAGAAGAAAAAAGTCAAGAAGGAGAGATATCCACAAAATTCCAAAATAACCACATGCTCCATAGTTACTCACCACAGAGCTTGGGGTGAAGTGGGGAGGGAGGGCAAATGGAAATGTCACCTGCACGTTAAGTATTTTCAAATGTTTGGAGACAGGGTGTTTCTTTAGTTTTGGCAATATTAAAAAAAAAAAAAAAAAAGAAGAAAATAAAAGCCTAGCAACCCCCAGATCAAACGACATCCATATTATCAGTTTAAATCCCTATCAGTTCTGCAAAAAACCCAGTGATAACAGAAACAGTGTCATACTTTCAAGTAATACGTATACGGGGCATTGGTATCTGCGCTCACTGTACCTTTGGTAATCAAACCTCAGACATGAGTTTTTCACAGCTAATCTTCAGCATGCACACACACAGCCAGGCACACAGTACGAGGGATCTTTTCAACTGAGGTAGACACAAAACACAAATACCACACGACCTCCGTGTGGTAATAAAAGCATCTTTTCATTCATGTGGTGGTGAAAATCTAATGACCAGCACAGACTAGCTGGAAACTCATGGAAACACAACAATTATAGAAAGAATTCAGAGAGTATAGCATTCTACAAAGTTATTGGAAACTCAAACAAAAAGAAAAACACACACACATAATTCTTTCAAAACAGTGCTGACCCTTTTGAAATAAAGTGGCCCAGTGGAAGAAATCAAGAAATTATGCTTTCTGCTGCATAAGCAACAAAGCCTAAACCAACTAAGATATGAACTGGAATCAACTCCTATCGCAGGTGTTCAGCTTCACAACAAATTGGCATCATGTACTATGGAAAAAGACTTGCATGAGAAACAGTGTCTGTGGACATTAAGAGAAAGCAGAACTCAGAAAGGTTATTAGGTAGCAGAGCTTACTTTTCCCACATAGTTGTCTATTTTTTACAGCCAAGGAAATTCAAAAGTGCTCCTGGAATAAAACATAATTTATAAATAATTTTATGATCTGAGTGGCTAATGGCAGAATAAAAAGATGGTTATATTATACAAGGGCCCCAAAATGGTAATCATGCCTGCTTGTAATATAAGAATAGGAAGAAAACCAGGTTCGCCTCTGCAGCCAAACGAATTATGGAGACTTCCTTCCACAGAGCTCAGGGGACCTAACCCTGTCTTATCAGGGATAAGAAACAGCATTCATAACTGTGAGACTTAGCAAAAATTCAGGATCTCTTTTTTTAGATGGGTTGTGCTGTATCTTACTGTCATAGGTGCTGTAAAACACAAGATCAAGATGTGAGAAGAGTTCCGTAAAGAAGACACATGCCTTATTCTTTCCTTATTTTGTGATCCCCTTTTAGGACATCTTGATGGGAAATGCCAGTATGGACCCAGTATACTCTCGCTGCTGGCTTGCTTAGCCGTGTACTCATTTCAGTGAGACTGCTATGCTTCACAGACTTGCTGCAGTTCTACAATGAAGAAAACAAGTCACATTAAACTTTGGTCTTTAACCTCCCTTTTCTTCTACTCAACTATAACATACAGTGTTTCGCAAAAATAATTTTGCCTAGAGTGGAAACTGATGGAACAGGACAACAAACCCTTTGAGCAGTGCTTGCAAATCTGGCACAATGCCTAACTTTGCTTTCTGCACCACATTCGTCACTGCAAAGACATATTATACTACTGAGGTGAAACAAAACTAGCTCACCATATCACCTTTTGCAATCTCATTGAAATAAACACAACGCCTTCTTCCACAAAAATTAGATTAATTGTTTTAGTCAGGCAGCGCAATGTAATATTCATGTAATGAAAACTATCTTAGTCTACTCATTAAAAATATAACTACAGTAGGGAAATAGACTTTTCATTATTTACATAACACCAAAGACATTAATTTGTGTCTTTCATTTATCTATTGTAATCTACTAATGAATAAACAACTAAATGGAATACCTAATTCTCTAATTGCTGTAAAAAAAAAGGAAGTCCTCACTCAGGAATACCACCAGAATTAACCTTCTTCTGTGGTTAATTTAAACATATGCAGTATGAATAATCTCACTTGAAGCAGCTGGACAGCTCAGAAATATTCATTCTGTTTACCAGAAAAGCTTTTGAGTTAGAAATATACAATTGTACATTATTTATCTCAGGCTCTGCTGCAGTTAAATTTGGAACTTGCAGGTCTCTCACATTTTACTATTACATTTCTATTTCTTCAATCAACAATAAAGGATAATAAATACACTGACCTCACACGCTCACAGATGCACACACACACAAATTGGCTTTAACCTAAAAGAGAAATTTATTTTTAAATTAAAAAAATGTATTTGGGGTAAAATATTATTACAATAAAAGAAGATAAAGTAGTTTTTTTCTAGAGACATCATGTTTCAGATCTCATTCCAACCCCTACACAGTTCATCTTGTTCTTAGTCTAGCTCATTACATAGTAAAGGTCCTGGGCATCATGATTTGGATTTATATGCCAAGCAAAAGCTCTAATGGCTCAAATTATGAATAAACTGAGGGACTGCTACTAGCCTTCTATATCAATTCTGTTTACGAAAAGAAATTTCTTAGGCCCAAGTAACATCACAGGAAGGCCCGTGGCAAGCACTAATTTAAATCCCTCACTGGATCATTTACAAAAGATGCCTGGGAGTAGGGAGCAAGGCTGAGGCTCTCTTTCCAAGTCAGAGCTTTAAGAAGTAAGACACAGTAATGTAGGGTTTAGCTTTCCTGAGCATGAACTTCTCATCTCTGTCTGGCCTAATGAGTGAGATTCTCCACAGCGGAAGAGCAGAGCTTTAGCAGGAGCAGAGGAATTCCCTGATGCAGGTTGCTGGTCATGCACCTGCTTCACTTGCGAAAGAGAGGGGAAGGCATGTTGCTGAAATGAAATGAAAGGGTAGTGAGGGGGGGTGACAGTGAGACCACTTCTGTCAGCTCAGCACTGACATATGCTGTCATCAAGCGCTCTGAACTGTTGTGCAGTATGTCAATATGTTTTTATAAGGGCTTGAGTTTTTGTCATCTGCTCAGCTAAGGTTTTGATATTCCTATACTGCTGAGAGGGACCTGGGAGTCCTGGTGGATGACAAGCTGACCATGAGCCAGCAGTGTGCCCTTGTTGCCAAGAAGGCCAATGGTATCCTGGGGTGCATTAAGAGGACTGTGGCCAGCAGGTTGAGGGAGGTTATCCTC
>BOSO01015216.1:0-53338 GCA_018403395.1 Gorsachius goisagi | reverse complement strand
GACCCTGGGAATTACCGACCTGTCAGCCTCACCTCTGTGCCTGGGAAGATCATGGAATAGATCCTCCTAGAAGCTATGCTAAGGCACATGGAGGCCAGGGAGATAATTCAAGATAGCCAGCATGGCTTCACCAAGGGCAAGTCCTGCCTGACAAACCTAGTGGCTTTCTATGATGGTGTGACAACAACAGTGGACCAAGGAAAACCAATGGATGTCATCTATCTGGATTTCTGCAAAGCCTTTGACATGGTCCCCCACAACATCCTTCTCTCTAAATTGGAGAGCTATGGATTTGATGGGTGGACTGTTCGGTGGATAAGGAACTGGCTGGATGGTCGCATCCAGAGGATAGTGGTCAATAGACCGGTGACGAGTGGTGTCCCTCAGGGGTCTGTACTGGGACCAGTGCTGTAATATTTTCAAGTTTATGAAGAGTTCTTCCAAAGTAAGAAAAGTGGTCACCGCAGACTGAAGAAAATGCGTCGTTCCATAAATCAACAAGTGTTGCCCTTTCAATGGTTTTATTTACCTATACCACGTCTTCCTCTTTTTTCAATTCTTCATCAATACTTTCTTTATTCCTTGATGAAACTGCATCTCAGCCCTCCCTTATTTTAAATTAAAGCTATCTACCTTTGTCCCATGTCCTCCTAATGTGGATTTGCAGTCTTTCCTTCCCCTATCTTGTATGGATGTACTTTTTCTGTTTCTGAAACCATGTTTTATTACCTGCATGCCTACACTACACAGGTGCTCTTGTTACTCATGATGCCATGTATTATCACTGCTTTCTTCATCCTCTAAGGATTATTGTAGGGCTAAAGTGAGAGCAAGCATCCCATGGAACTAAAAGATTTTTTTCCCTGTATTACTTATGGGTGGATATAAATAATATTAGTTATACTGACAATTCTGTGAGAGAGACTTTATCCCTCCTTTGAATTAATTAGGTAATGCAGAGCTGAAGGTTGTCCAGCAGACACACAAAAAGATGCACCGTCCTTCTTGAAATTAAAGAGCTGTGGGGGTAGGAAAACTGAAATTTGTTTACAATAAGTAATCACTCTTATTTTAATACATCAACTGTGAAGCTGTCGGTTTCTTTGGAAAATAGCTGAGGTAATTTCAAAGTTAGCAATTAATTTCTTTCTTATTAATTGATGAATCGGTGGCTATGGATTGCTAACCAAATAGCATTTTTATTATTTATTTTCAATCTTCGTATTCACATTCATTTAAATTCCCTGTTGCAAGCTATTGAGCACCTGTGTTATCTGTTTGCATGCTTACGCCAAAAAAGCCAAGTGTTGCCTAGCTATATGAAGATACTCCAGCAGTGAAAAAGTTGTTCATACAGTTACACTGGATATTGGTGAGGCACTTGTTACCCTTTTGATGGATCATATGGCTGAATTGGTCATAGAGTTTGTAGCAGAAGTCTTAGAGGATCCAATTTTTAGTCCATGTGTCTGAGACAGTACTTTTAAGGATGGTAAGGGAGAGCTTGGTTCTTAACTATTTTGAGATTAATTTTCAGGCAGCCCATGGTTGTTAGTTCTGTTGTGGCCTGTTGTCATCAGCAGAAGCTTCCTGTTCATGTGTGGCATGAGAAATATCTAAAGTCTCTCAAAGGAAGTAAAAAAGGTCCCTGCAATACTTGTAACAAAGCTTCTGCTCAAGCCCTGAGAGTCTCCAGAACAGAGTCATGTCTTTGACCTTTCTTGACAGGGTTCTTGGTAGCTCCTGCCTGGACCACAATGGCACATTTGAAGTCCCGCGAAGCTGCAGGATGCTCCCAGTTTTCTAAAGCAGGGAAAGCACTGAGGGAGTGAGGAACATGAGAAAGTTTGTTGGCATCGCTTAGGAGCAGTGAATAAAAAGGCCAGAGTAATTTTGTAGTTTCTCTGTCAATAGCTGCTAGGACAGTGAAAAGCAAGGGGGAGGACTGTAAAGATAGTGAATGTTCATTCTATTGTTAGATAAGGCTTTTTAGTGCAGTTGGCCATGTATAATGCAAATGTAAGAAGGGGGAGATGAACAGTATGCCTGAAAAGAAGCAGGCCTGGAGGCTACTGTTGCACTAGCTACAAGCATACAGCCCCCTCCTTAAGAATCACTCTTAAAGGCATGAAACAATTCTTATGTATTTCTAACAGAACCTATTTGCAGGCCATACCCTCATGTTTGTGTTCATATCATATGTGACACTTCAATCCCCAAGCAATTCACTGAAGTATATGAAATTATTTTAATAAACTTTTTACTCTCCTGCACCACATTGTCCTACCAACAGAAGCAAATCAATGGGAAATAATGTGCAAAATAATCTCTAGAGCAGTTTTCTCCTTCAAAAAAAGAGAAGTGCCAGATGGGCCAGGCAATGCGCTGAAGACTTTGCTGGGACTACTGAGGGATTGTAGTGCTTAAATGGTGCTGCTGTGATGAGCAATAGTATAAAGCTCTAAGACAGACACACAAGAGAATTTAAAGTGGCAGAAGTGGTCCCTTAAGGGTATGCTGTTTAATCATTAGCTTCCTATCATTGTCATCTCATCTTATGGCTCACCATCAGTCTTGCCGAAAGCTCTTTATATTGGGTATTGTGGTGATGTGCATGTCAAAACATCAGCAATGGATTTTTGCAATTAATTTAGAAGGCTGGGTACTTTGCAGAACTTTTGGATATTCAGTTTCAGCACGTCCTTCACAGGGAGAACTCACTAGTCATTCACTATTTAAAGAAAAACATGGCAAAACTCAATAAAAATAGAAGGTCTTTGGGTAATGAAGCCTCAGAGAGGGGGAAAAAAAAGAAACAAAATAAATAGGCGCTGAACCCTGATTTATTGACAGGAAATAAGCGATCATTTGGAGTCTTGGCACTGATGGGTTCATTGAAGAACAGGCCACTGTGGATGTTTCTTTTCCTACATTTTCTTTTGGCATATAGTATAGTTTTCATTGTGAAATGAATAAGCCTTATGCTTTTATTTCAAATATCTCAGCAGCCAAGATAAAAAAATCAATAACACATAAAAATTTGATCAATATAAAATGTTTAAATAAAACACCTTTCAACAAAGACAAATGTTAATTGATAGTTAACATAATAAAGATAAAATTCTATTTCTATTTTAATAGTACTTTCCAAATCAGTTTCTGTCATGTATTCCTGTTGATCAAACTCTGGCTTTACCACAGGGCTTTTGTGAGTTCAAAAATAGCATTACAAATGTGGATAAATATTTCTCTTGACATCTCTTGTGTATTTGAATAATTGACAGGATTTTCATCTTCCTATGCACTATAATCCCCAAAGAACAATGGATTTAAGTATATGGTGAGAATGGCCAAGTTTAATGAGTTCATTGTATTACTTCCGATGTTACATCCAAATGGAAACCATTTTGCCACTGTGACTCATTACAATTCATGCACTTTCCTAAGGAGTCTTCAGACTGGATAAGGAAACAAACAAAAAAGGTCTACCATCCATTTAGACATTTAAATAAGCAGATACATTTTGAAAAGTGCTGAGTATTTCCTGCTGGAATTCATCCATGTGCCTAAATAGATGGACTTTTAAGGGCCCAGTGCCTGAAGCCCCTATGGGGAATGAAAGAAAATGACCATTTATTTCAGCAGGACATTTTGAAAACCTGTTACCTTTGTTTTGTTGGCTAAGTAAGAGCTGAGCTCCTTTGGAGATGTGTCCAATGTGAGTATTGAATACTTTGGAAAAATTGGCTTTGTTCGAATTTGTGGGAAAAACTGAACTAGTTTTGTTTGTCAAACTTGAAAAATAATTCTCAAAGGCAGATGTTTTCTGTGTTGGTATTTAATGAGTGAGTAGCAGTAGATAAGACTGGGGGCCTTGTTATATACATTAGTATTTATACTGTTGTCAGCAAACTGACATTAATTCTTAAGTTTGCACGTAAATCCATGTTATCAATCATTAAAGAGTTTGTGTGAAGCAGTGAGCAGCTGCATTTCCAGATTAAGTAAGCAGGCTGCAGATATGCTGAATGTTTTGTGCTGATGGTGAGATACAAGTCTGGTAATGGTGATCGCCATGTCGGAAAAAACACCCCTCAGGAAGATTTGAGGTTTCATTTTCAAGGGTAAATATTCCTCTCTGCAGAAACACAATTTTGTCATGGAAAAGCATCTACAGGTTCCAGTAAACAGGTTTTCCAAATTATGTCTTTACTACATGCCTGTCCCATTAGTACAGTCACCTTGTCATTCATATGCCTGTAATGATCACTTCTGAAACATTTACACCCTGTGTTTGGCTGGCTGGTTCCTGCTTACTCAGTGGCAAGATTATTGATTGCAGGTGCTTATTAAGAAAGTATGAAGCAATAAACTATGAGAGCTGTTGATAATTCAAAAGGTGAAGCTGGCAATTATATAGGGATCAGGGGGATTATTATATACTGGGTCTGGGTAAATATGACTGATTGCTGTGGCACTGCTATGATGACTGTTTGAATTAAAATGTATCGTTACTGATTTTTTGTTGTTCTTTTACTGCATTTTAAATCTACATCTTTTTAACATAAACAGCCTATTCTACACTACAGCTAGAATACACTACTGTAACTTAGTGATTTATGAATAGATCCCTCTGTTACAGTATTTCCATCTCTAGGTACAGGCTTTTTTCTTATTTTTTATTCTGCTGCCACTATTTGAATTAAATGCAATCATGTACCTCATTTTGAATTCTGCCTCTCCCTGCTGCTGTTACATTGCCTTTAAGGAGTTTTCTTCTAATTATGAAAAGACAATGAAGAGTGTTCGAAGGAATAAATGAAAAAAAAAAAGGAGACATATCTTCATCTCTTTCTTGTTTGACTTTTAGATCTCCCATAAACTGAGCCTCATTTGAAATTTAAAATGCAAAACTTACATACAAACAAAAGAATTTGTCAAAGCAGGTTACTTTATCATGGAACCAGTTTGTTTCAAACCACTTTCTGATCGTTGCTTGAGCTTTTGTCAGAGCTTACTTGCAAATATTATATTAAATGTATGGTCTTATGCTATTAATAGTGCTGTTCTGTGATCTCAAGATGCTATCTAAAGAAGAGAACAGAAAAATATTGGCAACTGCTTGTGCTTAATTTAAGGAGGTCTGTGAAGTTTAGGATTGAGGTTTAAAACTAATCATTATTTTTCATTAATTTGGTCCTTTCAGATCAGCTGCTCAGCAAGGGCAGCAGAAGGAAAGCATGTAATGTACATTACTCTATGTTTGATGGTTGTGATGCATGGACCAGTAAAACTTTAAGTGTGCATACAAGTGCACTGAAACTGGTAGAGGTATACTAGTTTAACAGGAGTGGAGAATTAGCACTTTTTGAACTGGAATCTGCATGAAGAGATGAAAGCCTTGAGAAGGAGCTGAAATTCACCTGTGGAATTACTTTACAGTGATGCTAAAACTCTCACTTCCTAAAGTACTCCTTTTCTGTAGGAAAGTACATCTGCAGATGTTTGCATAAAGAATGTTTCTGGAGAACACAGTTAAGCCTTCAATGTCTGCTGCTATGCTAGCAGAGACAAAGCAAGTCCTAATTTTGCACAAATTAGTTAATGGAGGGGAAGCCCACGCTTCCGTTAGTGCGTGCAGAAGTATAATTTAATTTTGTGTATACAGCATCTCATTCTAAAATCATGGTTGTACCACTCATGTCCTGGTATGGATACAGTGATCCTTTGCAGTTGATCTGTGCCTGTCAGAGGACTTTCCCTGGGCTGCTAGGTCAATTGTTCAAGATTAAGAAATCCTAAAAGCACTCCTAAGTGCTTTTTGGAATCTTCTGATTAAAAAAGAAATCACCTTGTCCACTAAATATTTATTTCTTTTGCTTCAGTTCTCATCAGTTTCCCCAAATATTGAGTTCTTGGAGGTGAAACACAGGCAGTACTTGGTCTTGCCCCTTAAAAGGTCATGAAAGTATAATGTAGTGCTTTTCATATCTAGAAAAAGCCACTTTGTGTATCCTGTTTTCTTGAGAAGCAGACAGTACTTTGTAACCTTTATTGAACTCTATTACCATGACAAATTTCTGTCTGGAAGCTCTGTCATAGAAAATATTTTGGAATTTGGTGGGATATTATTTCATTTAGCAGTGTAGTTTTTATTGTGTTCATTAGTTATGCAGGTGGGCTCAAGGTTCTCAGCAGTCTGCTTCATAAAGAAGGGAGAGATATGAAGACAGTTTCGGTCATGCTTCACCCACTTCTATGGAACATTTCTGAGATGTGTTTCTTTGTGCAGGGGACAGTGCACAGTTCCGTGTCACTGTCTTGGCTTGTTCTAGATCGCTAGTGAAGGGTTTTGCTTCTATACAATGTGCTTATCCAAACCCCCACAAGAATAATTCTGTTCACCTCACCATCATGTATTGTTCTTATCTAAATATTTCTGGTAACTACAAAGCACCTCTCTGCAAGTCTCCTACTTGCAGACTGTCTCCTTATGCAAAATTCTAGGCATGACCTGGGAGACGCCTTCATCCTTTAGCTTATGCCCTGTATCAGTAGGCTCTAAAGACTCCTTATAAAGCTTCATACAGGATTGCCCCAGAAACTTGTGGGGACTAGAGCTGTTGTGTTGGGGGACTGTAACGTAGGGTAAGCCTGTTTGCCTTATGAATTTTCAGCTTCACAGTGAACTGAATGTTGCTCTACAAGGCAGACTTTTACCTAGAAGTAAGATGAGCTGTAGTTTTATCAGCTTGTGATTGGCTTTTCCACTCTTCTTTAAAAAAAAAGATAAAAATCTGGACTATTTTTTTTAGACTGTCATCTGGACTGGTTTTTTGTTTTATACTTTAGTATAAGCTCAAGTGTGTTAATTATGACAATGTGTTGCTCAGACTATTATAGAAAACAGAGGCTTAGTGTTAAAATCATAGGGGCTATTTTTTTCGTATATTGGTAAGAATTTGGCTTTCTATCGAGGGGACTATGTCAGTGACTGCATCTTTTTACATGCGGGCAGGCAGGCATATGATTTTTTCCACCCATATTTTGAGTCTGCATCTAGAAGCAGTGTAATCTGCTTTCAGAAAAGTCATTTGGCCACTTTACTAGGTGGTACATGGTGCTTTCACTTAGCTGTTTGCATGGCTTCTGACTGGTGTTCTGTGCCTTTCCCTCTGTTGTGGGGATGAGGGAAATGTGTATTGAATTTGACCTCTTGAGAATGGGAACATCTGGAAACCTTGAAAGCTTTGAGATGGGAAACAGTTACTGCACAGGAGGAAAAGAGAAAGATGGGTTTTGTCTGCTTCAGTAGTGTGCCAGGTATGTAAAATCTCCTATGAAGGCACCAGCTTTTTTCAAGAAATCTGTTTGAGAAAACTGTTAGGAAGTGTAACTAACCACGTTGCCAGTGTCTCTCTCTGTCTTTCAAGCCCACTGTGGGCAGGAGGGATGTTGCATCAGAAAGCAAAGCAAACTGGCTTATTAGTCAGCTTTGAGTTTGAACTGCAACTTTATGTGGTGATGTATCCTTGGTGAGATCATTTCAGGATGTCTTGAAAAGCTCTAAAATTCTTAAAGACCAAGGGTGAATAGTGAAGTGAGTTTATTGTTCACGGGAATGGCTATATTTTGTGCCTGTAACATCATTGCAAATAATTAAAATGTACCTGCTTCCATTCCACGATGCTTCAGCAGTAAACCAATGTACTCATTTCAGCTGGGATAGAGTTGATTTTCTTCTTAGTAGCTAGTATAGTGCTGTGGTTTGGGTTTAGGATGAGAATAATGTTGGTAACTCACTGATGTTTCAGTTGTTGCTAAGTAGTGCTTAGACTGGCCAAGGACTTTTTTTTTTCCAGCTTCCCCTGCTCTGCCAGGTGCACAAGAAGCTGGGAGGGGGCACAGCTGGGACAGCTGACCCCAACTGGCCAAAGGGGTATGCCAGACCGTATGACATCATGCTCACTATAGAAACTGGGGAAGTTGGCCAGGGAGCAGCAGCTGCTGCTCAGGGATGGGCTGGGCATCAGTCAGCAGGTGGTGAGCAATTGCATTGAACATCACTTGTTTTGTATATTCTTTTATTATTGTTGTTGTTGTTGTTGTTATTTCCCCTCTGCTATTTTATTAAACTGTCTTTTTCTTAATCCATGTGGTTTACTTTTTTTTTTCTGATTCTCTCCCTCATCCCACTGGGGTAGGGAAGCCAATGACTATGTGGTGCTAAGCTACCTTCCAGGTTAAACCACAACAACCAGAAAATGCTTCGACCTAATTTTTATAACCACAACTCAGTGAAAATATTTCTTATTCCAAATATACCTATAATTTAGGTCAGCCCTAAAGCCTGCGGAGGTAAGTTTTGGCAACAGAAACCACAGAATTTAGTCAATGTTTTGAAAGAATGTCACAATGACAGGCAAAATCTTTGTGTTCTTGACTCCCTGCATTTAACAGGATTCCTTGGCTTGCAAAGGGAATAAGGAGTTGCAATTTATCAGGTTAACACCCCAAACTCTAAACAAATATTTTCTTTCCTTTGTCATGTTTGGATTGGGATTGGGATTAGGACAGCCAGCCTGGGTCATACCAATGTAATTAAGAAAGCATGTTTTAAACTCCACTTTTCTACAACTTTGAAATTGCAGGTGGGAGAAATAAAAACTTCTGGTTACATGCCCAGCACAGTTAGCATGCATCAGTTGTCTTTATAACCATATTTCTGTGCTCTTCTAAGGCTTCAGCAAACTCTTTAAATGGTGTTCATAGGTGATTCTCATAATTTTGTAGGCATTAAGGAAGTTTAACTGTGTAGTACCTTGAGTCAGCTGCTGTGGATTTGGCTCCAGCTGAAGATGAAACCTGTATGCCTCATGAGATGGAAGGGTGAATCTCAGATGAGGTGTTGTTTTCTTTTTGGTATTCATGCTAGTTTGTGAGGGGTGAACTCCTGAAGGCCTAGTTGCTTTGTTCAGATCTCCAAGCTCCACTGTCTTGCACTTCAGCTATTCCATGTCCTCCAAACACTTGCTGTTTACTGACTGTTAGAGTGGTGAGAGGGCTGCAGTCTGTCTGTGCCAGAGCCCAGGGTGGGTCGCTGCAGAGAGACGAGTTCAGTATAGTGTGCTGCTATGTGCAGGGTCTGGCCTACTTTAGTAAGCAGCAGTTGTCTCTTTTGTCCCCCATTCCTAAGAGGAACGCACCTGGCCTCTCAACTTAGGCCTGGCAAAACTTAATTCTGTCTGCATTGCACAGAAACTAGTTTCTTTTTGTACAACGGAAATTTCTCCTGGCAATTCAAGAGACTTGTGAAATCCTTTATTTCACATAACCAATGCTTGCTTATATCCAGCTCCCCGTCTTTGTATTTCTTCTGTAGAAGGAAAGTTGATGGGGATGTTTGGAATAAAGTGCTCTTCTCACTGCCTTCTTCACACCCCTCTGTTCTTCACCAACATGTTCTTGGCTCTGTGGTATGTCTTACCAGGACTCTGGAGATTTTTTTGGATGCTCAAAACATGAGTAACAAATCCTCTTGTAGTACTTGGGCCTCTCGCTGATTATAGTTAGGATATGTATTCCATAGTAATATTATGCTGAAAGATATTTACTGAGGCCAAACCAAAGCCCTGTGCTGCCTTTTCAAATCCTCCTCAGGAACAGTTGGTCTATATGGTGAAGGCAGCAAATAAATATACAAGGTGTGTTCTGGAAAAGCTGAAAGACCTATCAATCAGTGAACACTTTCCCTCTCTCAGCCCTGCAGGAACAGATGGACTGGAGGATAGAAGGCATCAGTAATTTATGAATGGCTGGGACAGTGTTTCACTTAAATAAAAAACCACACAGCATGAAAGAGCCTTGCTCACCGGCCTCCACTACTGAATTCTTCCATGGAGCGTATAAAGGAGTCACTTCTGAGTCTCTGCTTCTAGACGCTGATGAATAATATATCTAAATGGTTTAAGTGTCATTGCTACGAATAGGCAGTGGGTAGGGCTAAAGAAATTAGTCTTTTACATGTGATGTCCAAACTAATTTCATTATGTTGGAAGAGTGTAGCATGTAGTACTGTTTTAAATATTATTGCTTGGCAATTTCAGGGAATTGTTTGGATTTTTATTGTTAAGTTTGACAAAAGTTAGTTTGGTACATGCCCTTCTTTCTGATTATTTTCACCTGGATACAGCAAAATACATGCTTTTACCCTTTATTCAGATATTCAGTGTCTAATTTGTTGCAGAATATCTATTTAAGTGCTGCAGTTGAATAGATTTCTATGTCGTTTCCTGGCCTGAAGTTTTCAACACTGCTGTTATCTTGGTTCATAGCCTGACTCTGGTTAGTTTTTGAATTGTAATTGTGTTGTGTAAAAGTGAAATTGAGGCTAAGAAATAACTTTGTGTTTTGTGGGTTTCACACTTAATTACTTTTAGAAAGAATGTATTCTGACTTTCCAGATTTCTTTCTGAATAGTTTTGTCCTATATGCAGCTTGCTCAAGAGTGTCATTGGCATATCATACATAAATAACAAATATTGAGAGATAATTGTTGACAACTTGTTGATAGACTGATGTAGCAATGTGCAGCAGACTCAATAAACTTGTGTTCTAATGACTGCTGCTGAACAGCATTGCATCTTTGGGAAGGTGACTTAGTACTGTCTCACTGGTGGTCAGTGCTCTAAACCTAGCTCCTATCTATCCCGTGTGTTACCTTTTCCCAGGAACAATTCTTCCAGAAACAGTACAGAAATGTCAAACATCACTGAGATGCAATGTGCAACTTGGGGAGTGGTGCTAAGTAGGATTGGAGTGGACTGCAGGTTTGAGACCTGGAATGAGAAAGTGTCTGTCTCCTGCAAGGCTGTCTAGAAAGCTTTGATCTTCTTGGCCGTGTGCACAGGATGAGGTGTATATCCCTCTGCAATGGCTTTTGTAGTAATTACTGCATTTCAGCTGAAATTTTAGCTTTCAGGATGCAGGTCAGTTGCTGCTGCTTTAAAACTAAATGGAGTGATTTTTGGTCTCACTGGTGCTGGCTGTATCATTATACTGTTTGGTCGTCTGCTGCAGTTCACTGCATTCTGTTCTGGTACTAGTTGCTTGCTCTTATTGTGTGTACTAGCAAGATAAAGAATTTAGCAAATATCCTTAGATCCATACAAAATGAAATGGTAGAAACCACCCATTGTTCTCATTTCCATTACCCAGCAGAATTAGAAATTTGTTTCTAATAAGCAACAAAAAAGTCACTTAATTAACAGTTGCTGAAGAGGCAATGTTTATAGTCATACAATGCTTAAAGAAGTGAGCAGCATTTTACTAAGACCTGTAATCTTTATCACGCTGTTACTGCATGGCGCCAATCACACTCCAGATCACTTCTGGGCAAAATGCATCTTTGACATGCACAGAATGAAGCTCTCTCACGCATTATTTACATATGTTTAATAAAAACCCCAAAGCTCAGTGGTATAAAAGGAAGGCTATATAAAAAGCTGAGGCTGCAGTTCCATGTTCACCTTAATCTACAGAAGTACAGGCTCTTACTGAACAAGGTGGTCCCTCACTGATGGGCCTGTTTCTTCTCACCTTCCTTATCAGATTTGTGCCTCTCTGTAGTGGCCCAAAGGACAGATCTGATTGGAAACTCATTTGTCACAGTTTATGTTGTGGACAAATGAATGCAAGTATGAATTAGGTCAGAAGGGAGATCTGGGCAATCCTTTCTGATAGCAGCCTGCTCTTTCCTCAGGGGTATGTTGCTGTAGGTATGTAGCTCAGGGGTATCTAGTGGCTCTTCAGTCACTGACACCAGTATTATCTTTGAAAACTTAAGTTATTGTTGAATCTTAGGTTTAGGAGCTTCCAATTTTAGCTACTTGGTTGCAAAATCTCAAAATTTACATGGAAAATTGTTTTTATTATATTTTTTAAAAATTTGGAGGGTAGTGCCTTCAACAACATAAGCTTTCAAAAATTAAAATCTCTAGAGGCTGTAGCTTTGAATTTTGAGAAAATATAATAAAGAAAGTCACAGATGGGTGACATTCAGGTGGGGTTGGGGGTGGAGGTGATAGGGAGACAAAAATGTGTTCAGGGAAGAGATTGTCTCTTTTCAATGAGTGAGAAGTTTCTATAAACTGTTCTTTTTCACAAGGAGCAGTGTTAAAGGATTATGATCTTCAGTAATTTACATCTGGGCACATTCGTTGGGATATTACAATGGATATACCGGCGTGTAAATTGTGCTGCTTACATGTCCTTTTCCGTTGCCTGTGTCTGTGTTCCTGAGGTGAGTGAATGCAGTATTCTTGGGCAGCCAGGAGTTGTATACTGTTCTGTGTTGTACCATGTTATGTACCAGTTAACAATAAGATGTTTGCTTATGTATGTATCATTACCTTGGGTAGAACAGATCTTCTTGTGTAACAGCCAACACAGAGAAGTATTTGGTTGATGTCAAGATGAATTCTGGGACCTGTAGATTTTGGTGCCCTTAGGTGCATAATATATATATATATAATATATATACATTTTTGTTAGCTCCTACTTTTACCTGTAATCAGATAGCATGTTCAGCCCCTTGACATTCTTCCTTATTTGAACTACTTTTCACTAACTCCCTTAGTTTTGCATTACCTTTATGTTCCTCTAGTTCATTGCGTATGCCATTTCCAGGTCTTAACTGACTATAAGTAACATCAGACCTAGTCCAAAACATGGAGAGGCCTTCGCCTTTTGAGAAGAGAAAAAGTCCACTGCAATAGCTTATTTTTGTCACTTCATGACTACCCAATCTGTTGGAAAGCATGAAATCATCTTGATTCCTAGAGTTTGTGAACCAACGAAGCAAGTGCTAGAGGGTGGATTTCCTTTGTGCTCTGCAAAAGCACAGGCAACCTGAAACTTTCTGTGAAAGGAGAATACCGGATACTCAGGTGTTCCCTCTATCTGGGGAAATACTGTCACATACCTTTTATTCAGAATTATTGTTCTGGTAGTTTCCGCTCTTAATATTTGCCTAATGAACAAGGTTTTCACCTCCAATGTGGTTCATGTTAATGGTAGAAGGAGGCAGGGATAATGGCATGAGACTTTCATGCAGTTGCATGACTTACTCTGCATAAAACTAATATTCTGGGAGACTGTGAGCTACATAAAACATTACAGCCACTCACTGTGCATTTTTTTGCATGCAGGGTCTGCTCCTCTTATCACTGAAAAAAAATCTATTCAGTCGTTATTTGGGTAGAGCTGACTTTTGCCTGTTTTTAACCAAATCCAGACTGAGCCCCACAAGGCAGAGGCCTAATCAATACCACACTAACTGCTCCATTAATCCTCTTTTGTTGTTATTTCTCTCTCATCTTTCCAGGAGGCTGTTGTTACCTCAGAGTAGATAATTGATTATTCTAGGTAATAAATGCAGCACCTTATCACTGATATTTCCCACATACCCCTGTACTTCAGGTCCCTATCAGGGTCTGACAGATCAGAGCTGCTTTCTGATTATTCCAAAGCAATGACTGTATGTTCATCTTAACGCAAAAAGCCACAGCTGATGTAACTGTCAAATAAGCCTAACTGGCTGATACTTAGACCTTTTCACCCCAGATGCTGCAGTAAGACAAGTAGATTTGCATGTTCCCATCTGGCAAGGAATTTTGCACAAATCATCTCACATATAAAGAGCCTAAAAAAAAAAAAAAAGACTAGATAAAGAAATTTGGGACTGGAAGAGTTCTTGGACTTAAGGTTTTTAATTCAGGATCTCACTGTATTCATTCCTATTTGTAAACTTAGGTAGATGACAAGTGCAAAGCTTCACTAGCCTTCCTTTCACCATGCTTGGCTATTGATGGGGAGTGCAGGAATGTGTAAAATGCTGTTCCCTCACAGGAAATAAAACCACCTGCACATTAGAAATTACGACAGTCAAGGGTCATCATGCTTCCTTTTCATCTACCAGTTTGGAAATCATTATAATTTTTTCCTTAAACCAGTGCTCATCCCAGAAGTTTCCCAAGGGGTGTGATCACATTCAGATAGGGTTCAGCATTGTAGCAGAAATATGGGGTGGGCGAGGAGATGAAGCATTCTACAAGCATCTGGCAGAAGTCTCTTAATTGTGAGCCCTTGCTATTGTGGGGGACTTCAACTTACCAGACGTCTGCTGGAAATACAACACAGCAGAGACAACACAGCCCAAAACCATGGACTAAATGAACCCAATGGACATTTTAGAGGGATGGTCCATAGACTAAGGGAATGATATCTGTGTGTATATATAAAAAGATGGGGAAAGAGGTGGTCATTAATTGGAATGTATTGATAAGGGTAGGACCTAAGCATGATGTAAATGGTATAGAATAAGGGGTGGATACTGTCCAGGTTTCATCTGGGGTAGAGTTAATTTTCTTCATAGTAGCTGGCATAGTGCTGTGTTTTGGATTTAGTACTAGAA
This sequence comes from Gorsachius goisagi, assembly GCA_018403395.1. NCBI lineage: Eukaryota > Metazoa > Chordata > Aves > Pelecaniformes > Ardeidae > Gorsachius > Gorsachius goisagi. Next base: position 38,865 of record BOSO01015216.1, on the reverse strand, counting down.
GAATGTTGATAACACACTGATGATTTAGTTGTTGCTAAGTAGTGCTTAGAATACTCAAGGACTTTTTGAGCTTCTCCTGCTCGGCCAGGTGCACAACAAGCTGTGAGGGAGCACAGCTAGGACAGCTAACCCAAACTGACTAAAGAGCTATTCCATACCATATAACGTCATGCTCGGGGGGAGTTAATCGGTCAGTCGGGGGAAGAGGGATCGCTGCTCGGGACAGTCTGGGCATCGGTTGGTGGGTGGTGAGCAGTTTCATTGCACATCACTTGTTTTGTATATTCTGTATATTCCCTTACCATTATTATTATTATTGTTGTTATTCCTTTCTCTTATTAAACTGTCTCTATCTCACCCCACGGGTCTTACGTTTTTTTCTGATTCTCTCCCCATCTCGCTGAGGTGGGGCGGGGGGGGAGTGAGGAAGCGGCTGCGTGGTGCTTAGTTGCCAGCTGGGTTAATCCACGACACAGTCTAGGAGGTTCCTGCAGTGTGTGGCAGATAACTTCCTGACACAGCTGGCAATCGAGCCTACCAGGGGAAGTGCCTCGCTTGACCTCCTGTTTACTAACAGAGAAGAACTGGTGGGAGAGGTGGTGGTCGGAGGTTGTCTTGGCCTTAGCAATGATGAAATGGTGGAGTTTTCGATTCTTGGTGAAGTAGCTTGGACATTAGGAAAAAATTCTTCACCAAAAGGGTTTTAAAGCATTGGAACAGGCTGCCCAGAGAGGTGATTGAGTCCCCATCCCTGGTGGTAGTTAAAAGACAGATAGATGTGGTGCTTAGGGTTTACTGGTGGAATGGTAGTGTTAGGTTGATGGTTGGACTTGATCTTAAAGGTCTTTTCCAACCTTAACAATTCTATGATTCTATGAGATGAGGTGCTTAGTAAAGTAAAAGTTGTGTGGTCTTTCTCATGCAGGCAGTGAAACATGCAATTCCATCATCAGTGTATGCTCTTTGTCCTCCTTGTGCCTTTTGACCTAGGGATGTGACAGCTTTGTTACAGATCATTAATGTTCAGTTGTGGGCTTGTTGGTTTGGAGATCTCTGCCCAGCTAGGGTTTGCCAGGATGGTAGATAGCCCATAAAATTCATAGCTACTTAATCCTGAACAGTTTGATGTGTACTGAGCATGGATTCCTATGTGAAATGAAGGAGCTTGGCATCTTTCAGAAACGACTGTAATGAGGGAAGAAGCCCGCCACCTCCAGTGATGTTGCAGTCCCACAGAACATGAAAACCAGCACACTCAACATAGAGAAAAATGATAGCTAACCTTTTAAATTGGAAAGTTAGATCCTGAATATGAGACACTAGAGCTGCAGTAGAGCACTATTTGGGTGAAATGTTTGTCACAGACTTTTAGATGAGATCTTAATACAGCAGTGTAGTTATTCCATGTTGTATTTTGCTGCATTATATCATAATGAAAAACCGAAGAAAAAGATTGCTAGATGTGTTTTCACAGGATATTACTTCAATACTTTTGTTTAATTTTATTTCTCCATTAAGTCCAGATATCAGATTCTGCTTCTGTAAAGTTTTTATGAATTATGTTCTTGTCACTGACCCTCACTCAACTCAATAGATTTGTATGCACTTTAGTGGCCATATGTGCAAGAGACGAAACAAAGAGGGGAAGGTGGAAGTTGCTTGCTGCTTCTTAGCTCTACAGATGGACAATTAGTTTCCACGTGCACCCGGACCTCTTTTTGAGCAGACAAACAAGCTTCTAGTGAGCTGCTGTTTTCATCACTAAATTGCCTGAGAAGTTGTTTGAATTTTGAAGTGATTCTTTAGCATATAATGCTAATCTGTAGCTACCATTTCCCAGTGCCTGGCCCAACAATTGTTAATGTTGTTATGAACAGCATGGTCTTAAAAACACAAAGCCTTTTCTTTTTTATTTGCTTGTTTGTTTTGTTAGGTTTCATTGTGTATTGGTCCCTTTATTGCAATAGAGAAGTGGTACAGTAACTGGTATGGAAGAAAAAACCCAACTCATTGTGCATGCTACATTAAGTTTATTATAATACTAAATTAAGATTTGTCTTGATGCAGCCTGTAAACATGTGGGAAAGGATAGTTAATGCCTACTCTTTTCTCATCAACAGGACCAACACCGATAGAATAAAAGTGAAGAGTTGGTTGGTTGGACTTGGGGATATTTTTATAAATTATTTCAGCCATGAGATTATCGTATAGAAAATATAGCCCTCACTTGATTTGTTGTGTCACTCAGGTACTCCTTATCTATTAGCAAAAGAAAAAGCCTCAGTCCTGCAAGTGCTCAGTGAGCATATTTTGTAAGTGCAAGGCTCAAACAACATTTCTGTTTTGCTTACTAGAAATGGCAGAAACCTTGACAGATTTTCTGGGTCTGCTTATGGTGTAAAGAAGTCTAGATGTGTTTTGTGAGGGAGACTACAGTGGGATGTAGTTAAAGGTTGGACTCAATGATCTTAAAGGTCTTTTCCAACCAAAGTGATTCTATGATTCTATTCTATGATTCTATGAACATGAAGGCTGCTCAAAATCTTTTTTTGTTGCTTTCCCATTTGAAAAGGGAACATGGTGGTAGGAAAGATGGGGCAAAACACAGTTTTCTTAATTCCTGGTTTGTTGAAATTTGATTGTATATTATACATTGAAAATCCAGCTTGTCTTTGTGAAAATGAGATGTTTCTGTGAGTGTTGTGGAACTGTAACGTTCAGAGTGCTATCCTGCCAAGCATGAGGCAGTCAAGCAGGTGAGCAGAAAGCAACTACTGTGGAGAGCAGCTGAGAGGGTTTTGAGCCGGAAGGAGAGCCATACACACTGAGCACCAGCCTCCTGTGCACCAGCTGGGTTCCAGTTTCCCAAGATGATGCCTGGTGAGCTGAAGAAGCCAGACTGAACTTCAGGTTTCCACATAGAGATCATGGATCTTTCCCTCCTTGCAGTTCCAGTGAGAAGAGAAATGCATGAGACATCAGTGCTGCTGTTGTGGTTTAACCCAGCAGGCAGATGAACACCACACAGCCTCTCACTCACTACCCCACCCCCCCCCAGTGGGATGGCGGAGAGAATCAGAAAAAAAAAAAGGTAAAACCCATGGGTTGAGTTAAAGACAGTTTAATAAAAAAGTAGAGGAAAAAAAAAAGTAAAAATAATCATAATAGCATATACAGAGTATACAGACCAAGTGATGCTCAATGCAATTGCTCACCACTCACTGACTGATGCTCAGCCTGTCCCCAGCAGCAATCATTCTCCCTGGCCAACTCCCCCTGAGCATGATGTTATATGGTCTGGAATAGCCCTTTGGCCAGTTGGGGTCAGCTGTCCCGGCTGTGCCCCCTCCCAGCTTCTTGTGCACCTGGCAGAGCAGGGGAAACTGAAAAAAAAAAAGTCCTTGGCCAGTCTAAGCACTACTTAGCAACAACTAAAGCATCAGTGTGTTGTCAATATTCTTCTCATCCTAAATCCAAAACACAGCACTACACCAGCTACTAGGAATAAAATTAACTATCTCAGCTGAAACCAGGACAGCTGCTCAGGTCCTCTTGTGATAAAGGCTAGAGATCATCACTTCATTTCAAATAGGGGATGAGAAATGGAGCTTTGTACAGCAACTGCAAACCCACCTTAGGAGAGCTGTGATGCCTGTGTCACAATCATCCTGTGGTTAAAGACACAGTTCCATCCTCCTTCCTCATTTTGCGTAAATGAGAGGTAGTCATTGGTTTTGTATGTGTATATGAATGCATGATAGTAAGTTTATTAAACATAAAAATGTCAGGAATACAGAGGCTTAGGATGTGTTATGATTCAGGTTGTTTTTTCCAGTCTCACTTGCCTCCGTGTCATGTATGTATCATGAAACACTAATAATGAAACTTAAAAGAAGGGCATATATGTTTTTTCCTACAGGCCTCTGACTCCTCCCTTGCACCGGTGCACTTGATTCAGGGGGATGGAGCATAGCTGGTTGTTCACTTCAGAAGACCTGGTCTGACGTTTTTTGTTATTAAGCAAGTCACTTAAATCTTTTGTGAATGGGAAACATGAGTCCTTCATGTTTTCATGTTTCCAGCTTGAAAGCATGAGGTCTGTTTTCCAGATGTTCTGAACAGTTACCACTGCTATTAAAGCTTTGTGTGTGTGAAATGCTCTATAATGCTAAATACAATGAAAAATCAGGTAGTAATTTAGGAATCTGCTAATTTTAGATTCTTTTGACTTTAACTGTCTCTGCCTTCTGTCTTCGCAAGATAGCAAAAACCACTTGCAAACTTCATAGAAGTTTGATGAAGCAAAAAATAGTTAATATTTACAAAGCTGTCAGGTGTTACAGTGATTACAGCAGAGAACAAGCCTAGAGGACACTAATAATTTCGCCTTCAGAGCAGGGTTTAATCAGTAAATAAATGTTGGCCTTCTCACTGAATAATTTGGAGGAGACAAATCTAGATTTGTGCTTAAAATATGGGTGAAGCCTTGAAGACTCTCCTGAGGTACATCTCTGTTTATTAAAGACTGCATCCACATAGTTAAAATTAACAACTTAAGTGCAGAGATAGCAGGCAATTTTATTTGCAGATAACGTTACCCCTATCTTCCCCAAATGAGAGCAAGAGAAAGAATAAATGAGTGCAGAATAAAGGGTTCCAGTTATCACCTCTTTTTTTGCAACCTGATTTGCACATGCAGCTCTGCAGGTTTTTCTCTTGGAATAGATAATAATTACTAAAATACAATAATTACAAAGAAAACACATATATCTGTTTCCATTACAAAGTATCTGGACTCTTTGTATGCATGATACTGTATAATATAGCTGTTCCTGCTTTTGAAATCTGTCCGGAAGGGCGGGGGGGTGGGGGGGGAGAGGGGTCGCAGGTGGGGGAGGGCACAAAATGAGGCTGGAAAGGGACTGGAAAAGTAACAAGTCACATTTAGTTGTGATAATTTCTTCATGTACTGTTGCAAAGATACAACAGTTCCTTTGCTATCTTATCAAAGAATAATGACTTTTGCTTCCATTCTTACCCATGCCACTATTAAATAATAATTAGCATAATATTACAAGAAATATCACTCCAGCCTGCCATGTGACACTGATTGGTCCTATATCCCTTCTGAAATATTTATCTGTGAGAGACTGTTGAGCTTGTTTTAACTTGCATTGCTACAACATGCCATGATCCAACACTATGGCCTTCTACACTTTGTCTGCTTTTTCTAGAAAGTACCATTTCCATGTTCCAGATGTCTGTCCATACTATCTTCCTCTTAAAGTGCTCTTAAATTCATTCACCAATGTCAGTTAAATTGGTCTCAAATACTACTCTTTTACAAGTTTTGTGAAAAGTGGCATTAGGCGCCAAATGCCCTCCCTGTTGGAACAGCGAGGAGACTTTGACTCAGCACTTTTGCTGGCATCATTTGGATAGCCAGTCAGTATATTGGAGAGGAAGTCTTAGAGAATATGCAACAGAGATTAAGCTCTGTGCATGTGTGTATGTTTAGGCAGGGGAGTGTCTAAGACCAACCAGCCAGTCAGATATTTCCTTGTCTCTAACAACTTGCCTGGGCAGAGGGGGGACAGAGAGGAGCAGGGCGAACCCTGTGGAGGCAGGGCGGCAGGCTGCCCCCTCAGCTTCTTCTGGCTGGCAACACCTGAGCATGCGCTAGTCAACAGGTATTCGTGAAAGGAGAGCATGATCACTGAAAACCCTCACCGCGCCACCAAACCTCCCCCCCCAACCCAATTCGAGAACTCTTTAGGACACTTGACTGTGAAGAAGCAAGATGGTTGCTGCCCCAGGGATGGTCCTGGACTAATGAGACTACAGAAGGATGAGCATACACATTTTGCCTTGTCAACCCACCACTTACGGATCCAGACTCCTCCCCAAGACGACAACGTGGGATCCAAGGGTGGTGATAACTCTCCCTTCCCTATACTCTTAGTCTCTCTTTTCCTTTTCTCGTTCCTCTATTTCTCCACTTCTGTACCATATATTCATGCATATAAGTTTTGGACAACTTGTGAAGGGTTGCATCAAAAATAGTTGCTTTGCCAAATGGTCTTTGTTTGTTCGTTAAGTTTGCCAGTTTGTTAAGTTTTCCAGTTAATAAAAATTACCAGTTAGATGGTTCCTCTGAGTCATTGTCAGATGACTCTACCAGCCACGTGGCGCTGACGAGCAGATTGGTTTTTTATTGGTACACAAACCCTTGGGCGATCAAAAAGATTCACCCATCCCTCAACCCCATAGGATGGAACAGGGAGAACTGGACACTTTCAGATAAGGAAATAGAATCACAGAATCACAGAGTGGTTTGGGTTGGAAGGGACCTTTTAAGACCATCTAGTCCAAACACCCTGCCATGGGCAGGGCCATCTTTCATTAGATCAAGTTGTTCAAAGCCCCATCAAGCCTGACTTTGAACACTTCCAATGATCAGACATCCACAACTTCTCTGAGCAACCTGTTCTGGAGTCTTACCATAAAGACCATAAAGAATTTCTGCCTTATATCCAATCTAATTCTTCCCTTTTTGAGTTTAAAACCATTGCCTCTTGTCCTGTCTCTACAGGCCCTGGATACAGGCTCTGTCCATCTTTCCACAGCAAGGTCTCCCCAGAGCCCTTTTTCCTTCAGGATGAACAACCCCAACTCTCTCAGCCTTTCTTCAGAGGAGAGGTGTTCCAGCCTTCTAATTGTTTTTGTGGCCCTCATCTGGACCCACCGTAACAGGTCCATGTCTGTCCACTGTGGACTTCTTGCACTGGACACAGTACTCCAAGTGGGGTGTCATGAGAGTGGAGTAGAGGGGGAGAGAGACATGGGGAGCTCCTGGTAAGATGAGTGAAGACTGTGGAAAAAGGTATGCAGATTTTTAGGAGGCCGGATTTCATTACTCCAAATAGCAATTACTTATAGGGTCTTTGTTCTTCCCTCCCCTTTTGCCTATTTTTGGGAAAGTCCTGTTGCTTTCTCAGGTGACTCCAGTTCCAGACAGAATTCTGCCTGACAGAGGCAAAGAATTGCTCTGTTGGTTGAAATGAACCTACTGAGGAAAAGAAGAAAAATCTTAAACTTTTACTTTTGTCTTAGTTACAGAATGGGGCAAATCCTGTTTGTCAAAATAATCAATGCAAGAAGGAAGTGAAGGTGTTTTTAAGCAAGAGATGATTGGTATGCTGTGTACCAAGGCCTGAACTGTCTGAGCTGAAAGGGGAGGAGAGTCCTTGGAAAGCTACAAAGGCTGAGCAGAAAAACTCAAAACCCAAAAGGTGCACTTTCTGTCCTCAAGAGGGAGACTGTAGTCCTAAAAAAATAATGATACACTAAGCACTCCCTCTGATATAGAAGTCATTAACAGTGCTGATTACTGTTAGTAACACTGTCAATTTGCTTCACTTATGGACCACATCTGAGCCTTTTCTAAACTTCTACTGCTTTAGTCTAAGAAGTTGCTCTTTGATGTAAAAAGAAATACCAATTTCTCTCCAGTTCCTGTAATTCCTAGGTACTTCCACAGTGGATGGCAACTCCAACAGAAGTAACAGGATTTTTCTAACGTAGAACACCCTTACAAACTGGGGAATAATTTAGTTTGTGCTTACTTACATATTTAGTATTTTTCTTCAGAACACTTGTGGGTGTTACTGGCCGTTAATGTACCAGAAAGCATTTGTTAGGGCTGTGCTTAGTGTGAACATTTGTTGTGTAAAATTTGGAGAGACTGAAATAGCCAGATTGGATCAGACCCAAGATACATCTTCTTCACTGCCCTCTGCCTGTCAGTGGCCTGCTCCAGATGCCTCAGGGAACGGTAAAGCCCCAGAGATGGGGCTTCCTTGGGGCTCTGCTCTACTCTTCTCCCACAGTAGGTCTCACCTGTCTCTAGTCCTTAGAGCCATTACCCTCAAACTGCTGAGTTGCTATACCCTTCCTAAAAATTGTAACTGTAATAGTAAATACGGATGGTTTTTATATCTGTAGAAACATCCCACTAGGCTAAGTTCTTGGCTTCATAGATATCTTATGGCAAAATTTCATCTTCTCCTGACGTGCTGCGAGAAAAAAGAATTCTCCTTTACTGTCTGCATTTATCAGACTTGGCTTTCATTGCAAGTTCTTTTGGTCTTTTTTGAGATGTTCAGTTATGCTGTCTTTTGAATATCTGTATTTTCATTTATATTTATGATGTTCATTCTTACTCATCTTCATTTTTACGGTAAAATACCCCAGTCTTCTCTGCATGTCTCTTCCACCCTACTTTGGGACAGTTTCCTGACATGTACTGACATTCTGTGGACAGTCTTCAGGCATATTTACACCAAAGCCCGAATTCTCTCATCACTGCAGAATGATCTTTTTTAGACATTGGCTTTAAGATAAGCTAAACTGAGGATGCTGTTTCTGTACAAGTGCCTGAAATGACAGCATTTAGTGGTGGCTACTCACAGCTCTCATGTCCAAGGTACTAATTTTAATTTTGGCAAGTGTTTGATATGTTGTAGATTGTATCCTTTATTGGGTAACGTGAAAAGCATTTAAGTGCTTTTTAACTGACAGCCGTTTTCATTGTTGGATTGAATCAGATGATGTGAGATCAAAAATCAAAACATTCACTCTGCAGCCTGGAAACATCCTCTCCCTCCCAAGCTGGGCAGTGTGACTTTCATGACTTGGGCTGCCTTTTGCTTGTAATAACAAGGACAATGTAGCTGTGCCAAGGACAGCCCAGCACACAAATAGTAATGATGCTGCAATTCATCTTAAGGACTCTTATTAGAGCTCTGAAGGTAGGGCTCTTTGATGTAGCCTGGAGCATTACTGACTTTAAAACAAAGCTGTGTCTAGTGGGAAGTATAAAATCGTGACCCGATATAACTGACATAATCAAAGGCACCTGAAAACAACAAAGAAGACATTTAAGTTCACTGAAAATATTCCCACACTGCCCCTTGGAGAAGCTGTAAAGTAATGCAGTCTTTGAGAATGTGGCGATTCTAAATTCAAAATAATCTCTTAAAAATAATAATTCTTCGTTTAGCATCCTGCTTGCATTTAAAAAATAAAATAACAAAAGTAAGTAAATGAATTTATAAAGCACTGGGGACTGGATCAAAAGACAGAGTTATGCCAATATTTATGCTTTGGGACAGTATTTCTAAGCCACAGTTCTGCACAACAACCAAACTCAATAAATATATAAATAAATGAGACTAAACTTCAGGTCAAGTTCTAATTTGAGGTCAGTGTTACGGACACAGTGGAGGAGTTTGGCTGAAGATCTGAATTGTTTACTTTTCTCTTTTCAAGTATACTGTATTCATACTGCTTTTCACATTTTCAAATGCATCTCCCATATCTGTATGATAAACCTTTTTTCAAGAAATAAAAAATTACGATTACCATAATTCAATGACTCAGAACAGCTTCAGTCAGACTGTTCTGAATGAAATTATGCAAACAAGTAAAAAAAAATGTTAAAAGCTTGAATGAAAACAAAGCTCCTATCTTTGATCTGTGCATTTCAACAAATGGAGGGGACCAAAGATTTGAACAACCTGTGCTCAGGCTTCATTTGGAAAAAAAGAAAAAAAACCCCACCAAATGAAAAAAAACCCAAACCCACCAAGAACCCCAATATAAAGATCTCTTCTGTGGTATTTTAAATTTGGAGCGAGCAAGCACACACAAACCATAGGGACTTGAAGGAGTTTACATGACTTTAGTTTAACTTTTGGGAGCTCGAACTAGTTCTTTTTTGATGGTGTATGAAGCAGCATTCTTCTATCTGGCAAATGGTGGTGGCTTTATATGCACATTAGAATATCCCTCTAGAAGAGCCTAAAACTATATCAGACACTCATCAGGGTTGCTTTCACCAGGAAGGTTAAGCATGATATTGAGGTCTTGTCCTGAAAGCTTAATGCCAAGTGCACCTGGAAATCATTATCTTCTGTGTATCTAAACAAACACATTTCTGGGAAAATTCCCATCCGCCTATTTCTCTGGCTTTTCCCCCCAGATGGAGATAGCCTTCTAGTCATAGCTGCTATTCAGGCTTGCAGGCAGCCTAGGTCCTCTTTGTGTAAAAGGCATGTTTCTGTCTCTCAAAAGCAATCATAAGAGTTTATACTGGACTCAAGGTCAGCTAGTGAACTACCTCATAGTACAGCTAAAATGGTTGTCCTGTCCCATCTTGTCAATTGAGGTTACATAGATGCTCTTAATTCTGGCATTCCCTAAGGCTGTCATTTGTTAATTTGTAAACTGATTGGTCTTCTAGTGGATGTCATGACTCAGCAGTTCAAAACCAGACCTATGCTTTGTGGAAGGGTGGCCTAGCCTGCCCACTGGGATGACCTTCACTACACTGCTTTGTATCTATATACCCTGTCTTTAAAGTGAAGATAATTAGATCACACCTGTTTTTAAAAAGGGTAATAAGGAGGCCCCTGGGAACTACTGAACAGTCAGCCTTACCTCTGTGCCCAGTACGATCGTGGAACAGATCCTCCAGAAAGTTCTATTCAAGTATATGGAAGACAGGGTGGTGATTAGAGACAGACAACATGGCCTCACCAAGGGCAAATCATGCCTGGCTAATCTGGTGGCCTTCTGTGATGGAGTGACTGCATCAGTTGACAAGAGAAAAGCTATTGATGTAATCTACTTGGACTTCTGTAAAACCTTTGATACAGCTCCCCACAGCATTCTTACCTCTAAATTGGAGATATGGATTTGATGTATGGATTATTTGATGGTTAAGGAATTGGCTGGATGACCAATGGTTAATGTCAGTGGCTCAATGTCCAGATACAAGTGGTGTCCCTCAACTGGGACTGGTACTGTTGAATATCTTCATCAGTGACATTGATTGCACCCTCAGCAAGTTTGTGGATGACAACCAGAGTCACACAGTTGATACACTTGAGGGAAGGGATTAATTTGTTTTCTGGGCTGCAAGTGCACATTGACAGGTCATGTCCAATTTTTCATCCACCAGTAATGATAAGCTAAAGCCAAATGATAATATTGAAAAATGCTGCCTAAGTCGAGACTGATTCTGTTTTAACAAAACACTTCTGAATGTCCTTACATGCTCTTCATTTTTGAAAACTTAAGTACATGATTACCTGATTTAATACAGAGTATCTAAATTAATGAGTAAGACCTTGAAAATATTCTCTGGTACAGGCTACCTATCCATAGGCTGTGACACCTTTCACTTGCCTGTAACAAAGAAAACCTCAGGAGGTTTCAGGAAAGGTCTTTTTCTGTACTTTTTACATAGAGGAAAAAATAATGGAAAGCACAGCAGAACTGAGAGGAGGACACTGAAAAAAAAAAACCAAAATAGTGTAGATAATTTACAGTAAAAAAGGAGATATAATTATTAGAAAATTAAAAAAAAAAACAACAACAGAACAAGAACAGGAAGCATCAGATAGAGAAAGATAAGCAAGCAATAAAAAGTGAATAAAAAAAAAGAGTGTGGGAAAGAGATCTGAAAAGAAGAATCAATCTCAGAACGTGTTTTAGTCAATCAGACCTAAGGTGATGCAGAAAAAACAATGTCTGGATGCATAAATATGCCCTTTTTAAGTCTCCAAATACATTAATAAATCAGACCTGATATGATCTGCTCCAAATTCTCCAATCACAGGAATCACGAGTGTGGAGCATGTAGTCATGCTAGTCTGACATAACCTGATTTAAGAATTGCAGTTTTACAATATAAACTAATTCCTCAGATTAAGAAACAAGTCTGTTACTCTTGGAAAAGCATACATTGGAGTGCTTTGACTAAGCATGCAATCTATTAGTTTACTTTTCCATTAGTGATTTACATGCAGAAATAGTTTTTAGGGGTTTAACGGAATGCAACCTAAGGTCTCACAAAGATATGCTGTCATCTTGGTGCAAATGGTATTCCAGTTGAACATGCCTACCAGCCCTTGCCTCTACAGATGTAATTTTGTATTTATTGTATGTGAAATGTATCTACACTGGGAGGAGAATAAACGTGCTGAGCTGCGGCAGAATCTTGTTTTTTAGCAATGGATGTTGGGTTGTCACTGTAACCATGAGGAAATGAAGCTATAAGTAAAATACCAAATATCGTGAGACTCATGATAAAAAGGCTGAGAATTGACCAGTAGGTTCTTGAGGGCATTATCCGGTGCCAAAAAAGCCTGTATCAACTCTTGCTGTTTTTTCAGAGAAGCCTGATATACCATGTTCAGAAGACATCATGCAGACAACTTCATGCTTCTTGCCAGGGCTTAGCAGCCTTTCTGTATTTGTAGAGGGGATCCATGAGGTTTACACATGTCATGCATGGGGCGGTGCTCTGAATACTTCAACACAGATAATGTTACTTGCTGTCTCCTTTTTCCTTGGTTGTTAATATCACTGAAGTGAAACAATTGTTTAGTGCCTTAAAAAAAAAACCAACCAAAAAACCAAACCGACTAATTTTAGTTGCATTTGATAATTATGATATTGCCAAAGTATTGAATGTGGTGTGTGTACTTTTCCTAATGTAGAATAAAATATAGTACTTGCTACAAACACTGTTTAGTCTGAGGCAGTACTTTCACAATCAGTATTAAAAACTCTTGTGTAGAGGTAGCAACAGGTTTTGACCCTGTCCAGATTTCAATATCCTGAAAAGACTCATGGTGCCACAGAAAAAAGAAACTTGAATAATTCATGCAGGCAAGGATTTCCTTCTGAAGTGTTACAGACTGTCAAGCCTGTATTTGGTTATTTTCTGCATTGCACGCATTATTGCATGCTTTGTTCTCCCAAATTATTAATTTGTATTAAAAATAGTGATGCAACTATTAAAATAATTTTTTTTTGACCAACACTGCAAGTGTCTGCATAGCCATCAACTAGTGGTGTGTGGAGTTTCAGAAGACCAGTGTCAACATACTCTTCTACCTGTTGACTTTTTAAAGGCATCTTACTTTGGCAAAGGAAGTTGGATACAAAATATCCATCTGAAGGAAAGATATGTATTGTATTTTTACTGACAGTTTTAGCATTTATCCTGCTGCCTTTTCCTCAGTAGTGGAGCATCTTCCATGGTATAGTCAAAGGCAATAATGAGGTTCATTTATAGCCAACAGCTCTTGTCAGATTGTCCTCAGAATCATAACTTCCTTTGCCTTAAACCTCACCAAGTATAGCAGGTATTTTGGCCATAGATCCCCCTCAAGTGTCCTGTGCCCTTGGAAATGATCCTTAAGACAGTGTACAAGCAGATTGAAAAGTTCAAATTTTTCTTTCCACATCTTTTTATACTTATACTTAAGGGAGTAGGAATTAAGTACATATGGTGTAAGGAAATGTGTATGGTGTAAGGAAATTCACAACACTTCATCTTTAACTGAGAAGAAAATATTGAAGATAAGAACAATAGAAAGATTGTAAATTAATTTGAAAGCACTCTAACAGCACAACTACAGCAAGTTGTCTGGTAGGAAATAATTCTTAATATTTTGGATTAGTCTGGATGATGTAATGTTACAGTAAATAACAGCACTACACAACTATAAATGAAAAAACCCCATATAAACTAGTTTTATTCCTAATCCTACACACTGCAATGCAGTCAGAATCACATTGTTAAGTCAATGTGTTGCTAATTCATTGCCTGATGAAGTGCTGGATAGTTTCTGATCTCTAAGAAGTTTCTAACGAGCGTGGTTGCTATCAGAAAAGGAAAATGGAATTGGTGAATAATAGCCATTATATCCACAGAAACGCCCTCACAACTGATTTCCTCTGAGGTGAAGAGCTGGTTTGTGTTCTACTGACATAGTGCTTTGAAAAGACATGGTCATTCTTCATAATGTGCCCAGCTACCTCATCCCCGAGAAGACATTGTTCTTCAGAGGCCTTCCAGTGCCAGAGTGAATGAAAAACACTCAAGAGGGTGGACTAATAGTGTACGGTTTTCTAAAACCATCTGTCTGCTTGATAGCAGCAAGGCTGAGTCATGCCTTTTGTACTCCTCTTTGTGAATGCTGACGATGTCACTGTTTACGGTATGAATTAGAGGCAGCCCAAAGGTCCATTTCATTGCAGCTTCTGTTGTAAATCATTTATACTTCTTTATTAATCTATATAGCAGAACATATGTAGTGTTTCTTCAGTAAACACATTAGTCAGCAAATTCTTCAGTCAATTGTCAAATTATTCAATGGATTTTTGGTGTATAGTCAGTCAGCTTTAACGATAATTAAACCACAGAAAATATTAATTTAAAAGAAACTGCATGCAGAGTTCTGTTGGTGCATTAGTAGGAGTAATAACCAATGCACTGAGTTTGAAATATGATTTTTTAAAAATATTATTTCTTTTTAGTTCTTTGGAAAAAAAAAATGCCTTTGGAAAAATTGAAAAATTCTGTTTCAGTCTCAATCTGAAACATAGAAATATATAGATATTTAGAAGTGTAACATTTTTACATTGGAAATGGGAGATTTCTATAATTTGTCAACACCCAAGAATGGTGGATTTAAAGATATCTTATTTTGAAGTTTCATTTCATAACAAATTTTTCCATTTAAGATTGACATTACCATAAAAAACAAAAGAAGTTTCACTCTAAAATTTTAGTTCTCCACGAGCCTTCTGTTTTAATGATCATAACCTTCCTTTAAAATACACAGGCTGAAATATTCTACCTCAAGATAACTTTCTTTAAAGAATCTTGTTAGATTCTAGACCCTCATTTTTAAATAGTGCTTTGGACAACTATGTCATACTTTCCCCGTGCATTTCATTTAGAACAACTGCAATAACTCAGTAAGAGCCAAGTGAATTTAATTAAACGTGGCTTATCTGGTGGAACTTGAGGAGGCTTCTAGGCTACACATCAGTTCAATAATTATTTTTTCTCATGCTTAGGATGATTTTTTCTTCTTTTACCATGTCTCTCATGAGTGTTGAGGATGCATAAGTCTTATGACTTCAAGACAGAATCCCTCTTCATGTCTTCCACCAATTAAAAATTGGCCTCACTTCTACTTAAATTTTCTAGAAAAAGCTTTCAAAGCTTAGGTCTTTCTGAAAAAGAATAACCCTCAGTGAAGACAGGTAATTGGTAATAATTCCTTACTGACCGATGCTGTAAGACTTTAGAATATTTAATTATTAAGGCTTTTTTAATGTTTTGAAACGACAGCAGATCATCAGGCCAGGTTCTTTTGAATATTTCACTGAGAATTTTAGGGTATGATTTTTAACCTGCCATTGGCGAAATCTACTTTTCTCTTGAGTGGAAGGTAGAAATCACAGTGCTATCACCTGCAAGAAGAATGAGGCCAGCACTGAGCCATTCTGAGCAGCTGATCCTCTGTCTCATGCTGTTTACACAGCAGGTGTCAGATGAGTGGTCTGCCATTTCTCACCTTCCTTTCATCTTCCTTCTTTCAATCTAACCATTTGCATGCACCAGTGCTGAGAACAGGTACTTTTACAACATTATAAGGTACAACTGGGCCATATTAGAATTAAGGAGCATTACCCCCTCCCCCACGTTTGATTAATATTTGGATCTCGTAAGCATCAGGACCAAAGTTATCAATCTTTCAAGAGGAAAATATGTAGCCTGATCATAAATTATAAGGTAGAGCTCAAGGCAGCTGACACTGTAACAAGGCTTATAATACTATATTTTAGAAATATTTTAATTTCTTCTAGAATAAAGTATTGAGAACTTCAGCCCTTTGAAGTAGAATTTCTATTAAGCATAATTTTACTTTTGTTTTACGGATCAATTCTTAGCAATAAAATACATTTAATGTTTGGCATACTAATGCATGTGATATTTTTTCTTTTTTTTTCATTGCATGGATTTCACATCCTTACATTAGTCTGAGATTTGTTTTCATCTCACAGTTTTCACTATGGACAAACAGCAAAAAAACAAAATTAAACTGCCACAACAGGTTAGATTGGTTTTAATGAGTTTAACAGAAGAAACTACCTTAATGATTACTGGGTATTATGTTTGATTTTTAGCCAACAGAAAACTTTTCACCAGGAGAGAAGTCTGAGATTTAACTGTGGAGGATGAGAAAAAATCTCTATTAGTTTAGTCTCAGGAAATCAATGTTTCAAGTTTCAATCTTTTTTAGGGGCATCTTTATTCTTTATCTCCCTGTCTGGCCTCAGAAATAAACTCCCCATATATTTTGTCATACGATTTACAGGTTGTTGATTTGAGACACTGGGACAGTAAGTCAATAGTCTCTCTCTGAAAATCCTGCTGAGAGTTAGGATTTCTAATATGAGATCTGCAATCAGAGTCAATCTGCTGTCGAGGCGTTGTGTTCTCTATTTTGTATAGAAACACCAACTGGAATAATTTCCCTGAAGTGTTCTGAAGGCTTGTCACTGAAAGGCACCAGGGAATTTGGATAGAGTTCTAGGAAGCTGTCAAGGGCATAAGAGCATGACCTTGGTAAGTCTTCATTTTTAGTTTCATTGTAGAGGCTGGTTGAGTTGATCTTGAAAAGAAAAGGAAAAAAAAAATCATTATATTCTTGTATGCTCAATGTCTATATGGCAATATTTACTGTAAATGACTTCTTATAAAAATATGCCATTCCAGTTGAAGACAGAAGTTTAATACTGACTTAATCTTTAGCATATTTTCAGTAAAAGGATATACAGAATCTCTTGCCCTACTTTCACTGAGTTGACTATATTGTTACCTATAGCAAATTATTTTCCAAATAAAACTCTATTATGTTTGTTTCATAAGGTGTTCTTGGGTCTGTCTGACAATATCTCCTGAAATGTACAGCAGGGGGAAATTAAATAAAACTAAAATTAATATTGTGATACTTTTTCAAAAACTGAATTTTGACTTCTTGGGTTTCTATGATGTCCAAAGTGAAATGCTTTAAATGAAATTTATAGCTTCATCCTTCCTGAGAATACAGCTAAATTAGTATGTCCTAAGTTTCTGAAAGGTGTAGACCATTTTCTTTTTTTTTTGTCTCGTGGGAAGGTTTAAGAACTTTGAAGGGCTTCAGCACAGGAAACTAAATGAGTAAGAAAAGCTTACTTGTTATTTTTATACAAGATATTTTCTTGTATAGAAGAGAATCATGTACTGGATTCCAAATGCAGTGAGGTTACCGTGGGCTTTAAAGAGTTTTAGTTTTGAAAAAAAAAATCATGTAGACTTAGAAAAATGGACAGAAAACGAGGTATGACTGCAAGCAATATTTGCTTTTCTCTGTGGGAAAAAATATCAACTGGGTTTTTTTGGTGAAAAATATGATAGACTTGAGCTGTCAAAATGTTGCTGCAGTATCGAAGAAGGTGGTGTATGAGAAGGAATGACAGAGAACTCAAAAGCTCATGCTACTAGCAGCACTAGCTGTGCTGTATCTTTTATTTCTTGCCAAAGAGAGAACGTCTTTTTGAGAAAGATATTTCTCATTCCACTAGGAAAATAGCAATAACAAAGCCTAACAATGCAAGTTGCTGATGTGAGAAAAGTCGTGAGTTTGTCAGATAAAAAAAACAGAGCTTGGTTTCCAGAGTAGGTAGCAAGGCATGGAAAAGGATAACTCTTCACTTCCCAGGAATACAGTGCTGTTCTATTTATGAAAATAATGTCATATGTCTCGCAGAAATAAAAATAATAGGCCTCAAACTCAGCATGCAAAATTTGTTAGGAGTTACAGTATTTGTTTTCTGAATTTTGTTTTCTGAAGTCATTAGCCCAATGTTTGTTGGCTGTAATTTTACAGTTGGGGACATCAGAGACAGTGTCAGTTATGTATTGCTGAGGGCCTTAACTGTCTTCCCCACTTGAAAATCTTTGCATGAGATGCCTGAACTAAATTTTCATCAGTAAGCCCTCCAGCTAACTTATTTTAAATTGTGAATAAAAATTAATGCATGTGATCCCGCAGATTAAAATGAATAATCCTTTGGAAATCCTGGTTACACCTTTGTCATGTTGCTGTAGTAAAGATTTGGAAAGTCAGCCCAACATGACAGTGTAATAGGAGATGATAATCATCAGTTGTTTCCTTTTTATTTTGTTTTACAGCCTAAAGTGTAATACTATTACAGTAGCCCCGTGCCTAATCTATAATTACAGGCCAGATCCAATTGTAGTTCAGTGAATTGACTGCCTCTCATAACAACTGAATGAGGATAAATAAAGATTAAAAAGTACTTTGTATTCCCAAAAAGGCTTTAAAAAGTTTTATGGAATTAGTAAGATCCTTAGAGTTTTAGGGTTTTAGTAAAGCTACAGTGGACATATTCATCTGAGTCCAGGCTCTTCTGCCAGCCTCATCACTGGGAGCTGCAAAAGGTACATCTAGCCTTCATAGATCAAAAGCAGTGATGGGTCCTGCGACAGTTTTCTCTGGATTGCATTCCATGATTAATCTCTCTGCTTTGATATTAGTGAGCTAGCAAAGAGTTTGATCCCTCATAATCAATGATTCTTTGGCAGCTACTGAAGTGAGCTGCACTGGCTTCAGTTCCTGAGCCAAATGGGAGTTCAAGCTGTCATTTATTTACTGTTTGCTGAAGGGAACATTTTAATCAATTACCTCATCACATTTCTGATATTTCATTGGATCTTCAATTTTTCTGTTAGTTTCTGGATTTTAAATTCTTAATTTGTTTTAATCACTGTATGAATTAAACAATTAAATAAGGTTTGAGCAATTTAAATGCTATGAAAGTGAGGTCTACAAAAGAACAGCTGAGTTTTAACTCTAGCTAAACACAAAACTCTAGCTAACACAAAATTATTTTTTTTTTTTTTCAGAGTAAAGTGTCAGGATTGCTTAAATGTAAGAAAGAGGCAATTCTGGAGATTGCATGCAGAGTTGGGACTGAGGATGATACAATTAAAGCATCTGTGGAAACACAACATGGTTGAGAAGTTTTTCCATGACTCTTGGTATTTCCAACCTTGTCAACAAAACCAGAATTGATGGCTACTGGGAAGGCTGAGCCTCAGAGGGGTAGAAAATCTTACTGAAACTCAGTTCAGGTCAGCTTCAGAGAATTAATCTCCATGTTCCAAATTCAAGGTGTTATGAGGATGTCTCCTCCTGTTGCTATTCCTGACCTTTGAACTTAGAGTGTGAGTGAAGCCCAAAGCAAAGATCTGTTTGGTGAAGTCAGTTGGTCCATATCTCTAAGAAACAGTTCACCTGACAGAGTCAACTGCATTGTCATGAAACCATGGTAATTAATACTGCACTTCTAGATGGCAAACCTCCTCTCTATTTTGTGATACTCTCCATAGTTTACCAGAATATATCCTTAATTTATGCCTCCTTAGCAGCTTTGCCTTTTAAATTAATTGCTTTGTGGAATTCTCTACATATTAACATTGAGTAGAGCTTCTCTTCTTATGAAATACCAGAGTACTGATCTGAAGAAAATGAATGATATGAAGCATGAAACAAATTGTCTTTATCGCACCTTGAAACCTTGCTCTGTGTGTTTCATGTCAATCTGTGCATTGGTTTGTGACCTTTAGCCGCCACTGGGAGAAGTGTATGTAACCTTCTTGAGCTGTTAAATTTGCATTTGTAACTCCAGCTTTGCTGAACGATGTGTAAAATCCCAGTAGCCAGATGATTACCTGGTGAACACACAACTCATAATACTGAAAAGCTGAAGCTATTCAAGCAAGTGTTGGCATTTATTTATGCTTGCAGCTAACCCTCTGGATGCATCTCTTTGTGATGTGGTAATATATTTTAGGTTTGTGCTCACAGAGATTTTATTTGCATTTCTTAAAATCAAGGAGTTTTTTCAAGCAGCTACAATGGAAGAAGAAAATCAGAAGATCTGACTTTTATTCTGGATCTGTTTAAAACAAAGCAAATAAAATACTTTTTTCTTTCCCTTCTCCTACAGTCTTGGATACTCTTGGATCTGTCTGGGTGAAAAGTTTCCAGCTGTAGGTTACTTGAGAATAGCCAATGGCACAAGGAATAGTTCGCTCTTAACTCATGTCCTCCTTTCCTCTCTCTTTTCATATCTCACCACCCTTTTCCAAAGTAGGAATACTTCAATTTTTTAGTACCCATTTTCTTAGTCTCCTTCAGCACCCCCTACATATTCTCAAACCATGAAGCAAAATGTTGGCCAGTTCAGGATCAAATGCATTTTGGAACCGTCTGATGTAGTTTTAAATCTTTTTTGTTATCCTTAGAAAGGCCTGTTCTAAAAAGACCCACAGTCTCAATTGTATTTATAAACTAAAAGCCATGAAGTACAATTGCTGGAGTCAGAGAGAAATGTGTAGTGTGTTTCAGCAGAGTTCAGTTTGTCCAGTTCCAAACTGAGTAAAAACATTCCTAGCTTGGAACACAGGCCATTTGCTCTTCTACCAGGCTCATTTGTCCTTCCAGCATTACACTACCTCACTCCTGTGCTGCTGGTTTAGTCCCTTTTTCCTGTTACTTTGGCTGCATCTTGCAAATGAATAAGAGAGGAAATTTAAAGAATAAGAGAAGACAATTTCATAACAACTGCAATCAGACCATGATTTGAAACTTGGGAGCTGGTTTCAGATTTCTGGGGAAAAAAAACAACATACCACCACCATGAATCAATTCAAAATATGAATGGAAGGAAATTAAGGTCCAGAAGGATATAGTTTTCATATGACATGGACTTAATTACATATATTTCTCTGAAAGAAGGAAATGTGTAATACCTTTTCTTCAGTGTGAATGGAAATAAGGTCTGCTATCTGTTGCATATACAGCTCTTCAGAGAACTTCAAATTTTGGAGAGCTTTATAAACAGTATATGTGCTATGTATTTATGTTAGTTGGTGCTTTACCTAAGCCTATGCTCAACGATTTAAGCAGTTTTATATCTGTGGTTGATGTTTTTGTTGAGCCTCATTATCTGGGGTGAAGGACGACGTCACACATACTCAAGAGATAACAGCTTGTTCTACTCATTTAGACCATACTCTGTGAGAACAGCTGTTTCTCCCAGGCTTTTTCTTCCTGAAAGATCACAGAACAGATTTCCTTTTGCTATCTAACAAAAGCTTTCTAGCAGCTGTACTTAGAGAAGCTTAACTTTTCTTACCGTTTGTGAAAATATCAGTATATTGAGTCATTTCATCTGACAGACCTAAACCTCTCCATTATATTGCCCATTGCATGTTTTGTAAAGAGATTTCTTTGTAAGGAGAATGGAAACCAGCCTGTTTATCTGTCACTTCCTTATGGATGCATCCAAAACGTCCATGATGCCTGTGATAAGATACACATTACCTGGTTGGTTCCATGTCTGTAGGAAGCTACAGAAGTTCATTTACATACTATGATGCATTACTCTGTCTCTTTTTATGGTCAAGGGCTTGGCTGGATCTGATTTGATTGCATGGACTTGCTGAAATACTGCCACGGGACTGCAGCAGTAACTGCTGAGTGGTATTTTAAAGTGTGAATATGCTTTGGAGTATTCCACTACAGTTTGTTCTTTGATTTATAAGGGTCAAATAGTGACTGCATAGATCAAAATTTAACTTGTTTTCAATAAGGATCTAGCTTAGTCAATCAATAGGCCACCACCTTTTAGACTGCAGTCCCAAAAGCCCTTGGAAAAGCTTTATTCCAATGCCACCTCACATCCTTATTTGAGGACAGTTAAAAAACGTATCATAGTTCTTCTTTCTCTGTAACAAAATAAGAAACATTTAGAAAAACTTCTATTCTGGAACATCAGATAGGTTAGATTAAATCTCCAAATGTGAAGTCCATTTGTGTTAACTGGCTTTGTTAGGGTTGTCTAGAGCATCCTACAACTTAATGCATGATATAATACTTGCTGAAGTACAAGCCATGATCATAAACCACTGAATATTTC
Source organism: Gorsachius goisagi (assembly GCA_018403395.1). Lineage (NCBI taxonomy): Eukaryota > Metazoa > Chordata > Aves > Pelecaniformes > Ardeidae > Gorsachius > Gorsachius goisagi. The sequence continues at coordinate 16,944 of BOSO01015216.1, read as the reverse complement.
TTTCCTTTTAAATCTTATTCTAAGCATTTTTTCCTGCATGGTAGCCTCAAAGTGCCCTGTCCTCTGTTCCTGGCTTTACAACTGAACAAATTAATCACCTGCTCATACAATGTCGGCTTTCTTTTACATAGTTGGAACAAAGTTATATGACTTTAGAAAATCAATAATTTACATGATATTCAAATAATTTTTTATGAAGTTTCCAGGAATGGGTAAAAGTTGATTCCTCTGAATTCAAGTAAGTTAAAAATTCAGGGTAGAAAGCTATAGGTACTGAATAGGTTAACAGCTGTCTCTTGACATGTGCTGTTGAGATTCAGAAACTAGACGTCTATTCTGTCTATGTTTTGACTGAGGGACTTGATTCTGTCATCTTTTCTGATGCACAGCTACCGGTTTGGGCTCTGTACAAAGAAGTGTTTGCTGTAGGTACTTTTCTTCAAATTGCAGAGGACTTTCATATCCCAGGATAATAGAAGGTCACAGTGCCTCTTTTTCTAGATGGGATGCTGAGAATGTCACACACCAGCTTAGTGGATACTGGGCAGCTCTCTGTGGAGCTGTGACACAAAATTAATTAGTCCTGGCACATGGAAGTAACTATACCATGTGCACTGTGTGCTGTAAATGCACCAGTTCACTTGGGTTTGGTTTCTCAGTCTCTGAAATGTAGATGGACTTGCATCAGGCTGTCATCACTGACAGAAGGTCACAGAGTTTGGGTACTGCTCAGGGTAGGCACCTGCATCATCAGTGTTGATTTTGTGGAAATGCTACCAAACCATGGCAATTAATGGGATGTGAGGAAAAAGAATAACAACAACAAAAAAGCATTGCTTCTGACACTTACTGTCAAATCCAGGGGACTGAGATGCACTGCACATGGAGTGATGTGTTTTAAAGGAGAACGGAGACCTTCAGTGTGATTTTACCCTGTAATTTCATTGGACAGCTTTTGAAAGTTCAAACTCTGTGATGCAGTTTACAAGTGATAGAATTCGGTCCTCTAAGTCTCAGAGGTGCTCTTTGAAAATGTAATCTTTAACCTAGGGGGCTCTAGCCCTTCAAATCTGTTGTTTTGTAGAGAACTGGTTATGAGGGGGATACTTTAACAAGCACTGCTCAGCAGGGATGTACAGAATGCTGATCTGATAGGGATGTTGTGGGAATGACAGGTGCTAGGCAGGAAAATAGGAGACCTGACATTTCTTTAATACCTCTTATTTTTTCCCTAGGAAATCCCTAACTGATCATGGTTTCATTTACTTCCACTTCCATCTGAAATGTACAGTCTATTAGCTGATTTTGCATTGGCATACCTTTAAAAATTGGTTATTTGAATATATGTTACCAAGTAGCTTAAGTAATACTGACAGGAGAGAATTAATTTCTGATTATTACTTTAGATTCAGTGCAATTTTTTTTAAAAAACATAATATGCTGTACAAAAGAGAGATTTTTAAACTGAATGAGATTAATATTAATGGATGCAGTATTTAACTCGACATTTTGTATATGTCTGTTTCTTTTTTTAAAGAATACCATTTCAATCAGTAACTTCAAAGGTCATGTTTAATGTCACATCAAAACTCTTCCAGAGAGATTTATTTTTGTTCTGGTGATGGTAATGTTAAGTAAATATCCAGGGTTCTAGCACTGCCTTCAGCTCACTCACTGTTTAAACATTGCATTCAAGCTTATTAAGATATTTCAATCTTGTTTGACAGCTTTATGTTTTAGGGGACCACTCCAGTTCTCTTATTGCTGAAAAAGTACCGTAATGGTATGAAAAAGCTCCAGTCATATGTGTGAAGTGTGCATACTTTAGCAGTAGTGCAGTGCTAGCCACAAAGATTGGGGACAGATGGCAAGATTTCCACAGACACATTGGTAAATCCATCATTCAGTTATTCTCTCAGTAAGAATTAGTAATAAATCTTTGAGATCTCTCTCAAAACCCTAGATGTGGTCTCTCAACACCCTAGAGTGATTCTGCCTAGTTTTTCCTCCCCTAGAAACCAGAACTAACTTAGCTTTCAAATCTTGTGGCTTTGGCTTCTTCATATAAGTAACACTACTGCTCTTTTGATTATTCCATTGAGCTTCGAGATAAATAAAAAGCAGTGATTGATATGTTGAAATCTCTAACCACTGAAATTGTGAAGAATAACATTTATTCTAGTTCTGGACAGATATAGGAAGTCTTGTGTAAATGAGTGACCAAAGGAAAGAAAGCACAGTATTATAACACTGTTCTCCTAAGCAGTGAAATCGGACTAACAAAGGAAGATATGTAGAAATCTACAGAAAATGTAGATAAAAGAAAACTAGGGCAAAGAAGACACAGATAAGACAGCTTCTGCACTGAACTTCAGTTTGAATTAAATTAATTGGAAAAGATCATGAAGTTTGTCAAGTTAAACACAAGCAGTTCCTAGCAGGTGACATAAAATAGCTTGGGAAGTAGCTTGTGAAACACATTAAAATTTCTAGTAGATTTTATTTTTAACATGTTCATCCCAGGAAATATATTGGTACTCTGTAGATTAGACAGGTGATGGATGAACAAAGGGAGGACTGAAAAAAGATAAAGCCGTGTTAAAGAAGAAATTATTTTTGTCAGTGTTTGTTAGGAAGGATTCTACGTCAGCCCGAGACATTGCTTTGAGAGAGGCCCAAATCAAATTAAAATGTCAATGTAAAAGGCATGAGAAAAATTTGCTAAATTAGGTAGTAATCAATTGCCAGGTTCAGGTAGTATTTACTGAAAACTGGAAGGAGAATTTGCCAAAGTATTAATGGTGATATGAAACCTATTATTTTAATCAGCTTATGTCCAGGAAAATAGAAAGCAAAAAATGTGATGAAGTTTTAAAGACATATCAATATATTTAGCAGCTGAAGAATCATTGTGGCCTTTTCAGATACCTCTCAAATCTAAGGGTCTTTTCTTGAAAGGAATCAGTAAAAACTGGGCCAGGGCCATGGTGTTACGTACTTAGGTTTCCAAGCATCTGAAATGAACGTTCCCTCACTAAGTATTTTTAAAGACTAAGTATTCTTAGAGAATCAGCATCTTCTTCTGGATTAATGGTTACTAAAAAGATATGAAATAAAGGGTTGATTCTACATCAGATGCATCACAGAATCATATAATGGCTTGAGTTGGAAGGGACCTTAAAATCATCTAGTTCCAACCCCCAATTATGCAGTTGTATCCTGTAGAGATTTTGCCATTTGTTATATTCGTAAGTGATCTGCAAAGCAAGGTAAGCAGTGTGATGACAAAGTTAATTCATAATTATTCAAACTTAAACTGACTGTGAAGATTAGGGTGGCAGTTAATGAAATGGCAGATGAATTTCAGCGCTGACAAATGCAAAGTGATGTATATGGAAAACAGGATGTCCTTTTGTTCTAAAAGTTTAATTTTACATTATTAGTAATTATAAAAAATTTTTGCTTTGATTCTTATGTCATTGCTGCTGGACAAGTATAAATTTTACAACTGGGAATGTCTGGAATGCAAAAGCAGTTCTGTAGCATGCTGCTTTGTCTCAGGATTTCTACGTCTATCTCCTAACATAGTCAGGTGTGCTGGCATGCCTTTTTATTTCATGGGATTAATTTACAGCATACAGGAAGAGCTGCAATGAGGATGTTAGTAAGCATGTGGACAAAATATATCTGAGTTTTTAAAAAGCCTTTGACAAGTTTCCATGACAACTCATTAAAGGAACAACATTGCCACGGGACTGGAGGAAAGGTTCATTTACAGACTGAAAGATGGTTAAAGGATAGGAAACAAAGTTCACTGATGACATTTAGGGTCATTTGTCACTATGATTTTCGAAAGTAATTTTGAGGGTTTGCTTGGCCTGGATTCAGATCAGTACTGCTACTTCCAATCCCTCTGGGATGTATAGGGTTGATGAGGGTAAGCACAGCACAACGGTTTTGCCTCACTTTTGAAACAGGCAATGCAGAGCTTTTCTAATTTTCCCTGCCCAGCCTGGGGGTCAAGCATGTGAGTGAAAGCACTTATATTTACTGCTAATCCTAATAATTTAAATAGGCTCTGCTCATTTACCCACAGAGAACCCTGTTCCACCATATTTTTCAGAGGGAACAGCAGTCCCAGCACATGTTGTGATATGTCCTTGTTCCTATTGTGTAGAATAAAAGAAGGTTTTTGAGACTCAAGCCCCAGTCTGCAGTGTAACATAAAAAATTTACTTTTAATTAATCCTTTCTTGGTTTTTAAACACTAAGTGGTGGTAAGGGTGGTAAGAATGTTATTCTTCCTTGAAATTTTCCAGTTTGCCAAGAAATTCTGGTTTGTCATCTTTCGCAGTGCAATTTTTGTTAAGAAACCACTGAAATATTCAGCTAGGTATCAGTTCAAACTCCAGCCAATTTATTGCAAATATGTAGAAAGTGTGAGAAACCTGCTTCTTATAGACATTACCTACAGCACTGTCCTTTGCTAAACTTGCCTGACATTTTTAATTTTGAGCCTCAGCTTTCACTCACTTAAACCTGGAAAAAGTTTAACTCTCTGGTCTGAAATTCCCCTTACCGGGTATCTGCCCGAGGCTTGGATGCTTTGATTATTGGGAATATGGTTGAGACAAAATTCATTATACTGGTCATGTTAAAAAGCATGCAACCAAGTTTGCAGGCTTGTCACTGTGAACATGTAGTTTAGGAAAAACAGTTTACAATATTTCCATGGAATTATTCCCTTGATATTTCTTCATATAATTATTATGGTATAAAAGAAGACACAACAAAAATCATGTAATTACAGATGCATGAGGGACCTGAAGCAAAATTGCCTAGACAACTTTATTTTGTCACTTTCCAATTGTGAGTTACTTGGCCACAGTAACTGAAAAAAATTTAGGACTTTGAAAACAACACTTCTGTGCAAAGGTGAAAGAAGCAGCCTGTCCTGGGCTTTTGGTTCAAAATATGGAGTAGAAAGCCTGCAAGTGAAATACTAAGACTCTGTAGGCAGGTGAATTGCTGTGATCAGACCCCAGAGTCATCGCATCATTAAACTCAGTTGAATTTTCATCTTCTAAAATTGTTGATAGTTTTTGTATAAAGTCAGTTTGAAAGGACTGGATCATAAAGAATGAGCTGTCTTTTTTGTTTGTTTGTTTGTTTTGCTAGAGGAATCATATATTTAGCACTAGATTGTGCTTTTTTCATGCAGCATAGCATGTTTTCATAGTTCCAGAATTAGAGCATACGTATGGTGCCCCAGGAAAACATCAGGGACATGAACAAATCATATCACCAGATAAGATGTACTCAGAAAATCAGTCTCCATGAAGTACACCCTCATCAATGCCCCCATAGACATGTTGGAATATTTTTTTTTAGTCAGGGTAGTAAACTGTCTGGAGAAAGTGCACAGCAGTCCAGGCAAGCACTTTTTCAATGGAAGGTAGTAAATGCTTGTGATTGTCTGCATGGCAGGATTTCTGAGGGCAAAATACCAGGGTTATTCTAACAGCAAGTTCACACTACCCTGAGAAAATGAGATATTTCAGAAGGTTACCTAGTTTGTACCAAACAGACCTCCTTATTCCTAAATTTCTCATGCCTTTTATCATGCTCAACAAAAGCACTGTTCAGCTGCCTGACAGTTAAGATACATACAATGCCCATTTTGTTCAAATGAATGGCAGTAACCTTTATTCTGAACAAATAGCTAGTCCTCCAGGGGATGTGCAGCATTGTCTCCGCAGTTCCTCTGTGTTAACTCCCCATTGGTTATGGCTGAGCATCAGTCGTATTTTCCTCCTCTCTGTTTTGCCAACTCCAGTTCCAGTCTTCCTCAGCTTTTCACCTGTGTGTCTGGCCAGGTGCTGGCACTTTCTTTTTAGGATACACAGATACAAGCTACTAGAGCCAGAAGCTCAGCCTGAGCAAATCTGCCCTGTTATTTCCACATATCCTCAGCGTGGCACTGTGTGAATATCACTGAGCAAGCCTCTGAGGTCGCCTGCATCTCTGAACTATGACTCCTTATGCTTTGTCAGCATGTTCTTAAGCAGGGTGCTGTATCCACGGCTGAGGGAGCTACTGAATTTATGACTAAAAAGGCCATTCATGGTAAGATCACTTCTTTAAAAGCAGGAGCCAGAATCTTCTAAAAGGTCTATCATTTTGTATATTCAAAGCCTGTATCATTTCAGGGGGGAAAAAAAAATATTTCAACTGTGATACTAATGCATTTGAAAATTTTGCCTAGTTTGATGAAAACTTTAATTGATGGTAATCAGGACCCTGCCTGCATGTGTTCAGTAAATACATAAAATAATAATTTTCTTGCTTTTTATGTTATTGTGTATGAAATATTTATTGCTTCTGCCATGCATTAATGTTGTGGTTTAACCTGGCAGACAGCTGAACACCACACAGCCACTCACTCACTCCCCCCGTCCCTCAATGGGATGGGGAAGAGAATCAGAAAAGAAGAGTAAAACCTGTGGGTTGAGATAAAGACAGTTTAGAAAAACAGCAGGGGATAATAATAATCATCATTGTCATCTACAGAATATGCAAAACAAGTGATGCTGAATGCAATTGATCACCACCCACTGACCAATGTCCAGCCCATCCTGAACAACAGTCATTCTCCCCCCCAGCCAGCTCCCCCTGAGCTTGACACTATATGGTATGGAATAGCCTTTTGGCCAGTTGGGGTCAGCTGTCCCGGCTGTGCCCCCTCCCAGCTTCTTGTGCACCTGGCAAAGCAGGGGAAGCTGGAAAGTCCTTGACTGGTGTAAGCACTACTTAGCAACAACTAAAACATTCTTCTAGTACTGAATTCAAAACACAGCACTACGCCAGCTACTATGAAGAAAATTAACTCTATCCCAGCTGAAACCAGGGCAATTAGTATTTCGGGGTTTTGTGCTACAAAAAAAATGCATAATTCGAATAGTTACTTATAGTCTACTGTTCAGAGTACTGGAAATGCACAAAGACAGCCCACTCCTAATTTGGCAGATGGATTTCATGAAGCTAATTAACAGAAGATATTTGATTGAAATAAAGACCTGTTTAGGATGAAGCTTTGCACAGATGGAATATCCTGAATTTTCGTGGTCTAAGACCATGGACCTTCTAATTGTGTTTCATGTTGCTCTAAACTCGGTTAACATGTAAGTACCCAAAGTACTGCTTCTATAACTAGAGCATGATGATAAACAAGTGTTTCCAAAGAGACCAGAAAGAGAAAAAATAGAAGCAGCTTAATGTTGCACAAAACTATGAGCTGTTCCCTGTGCTTGAAGTCCTAATTTCTGGCAATGTGTTTTCCTTAATATCTTTAGTTACATATGGAAGCGGGGAGTCTTTGAGTCTGTAGCCATGTCAGAGAGCTCTAATAATACACTTAAGAGATGTTACATTCTTCATCCTGCTTCAGTAAATGCATGAAATGCTTTTTGTATGATGCCCTGTGCTTACGTTAGTAGACATAAACTGATCAATTTTCATTTGTGGAGACATTAATCCCCCAAATCTGAATCAGCATACTGATCTGTTTCTGAGATTCCTGAGCAGAGCTTTCTGCTTTAAATGTATCTATCACCTTTGTCCTGAAAATCTGCAACACAATGCAAACTGACAGCCATAGTCATAGAGCAACACTCAGGCTGCCTGACCTAATACCACTCTGAGATAACTCGGTTCCCAGGTTGTAGAGGCCATGTTTCTGGTGGAGAAGAAAGGACTTCTATGACTGGGAGAAGTTCTCTAGTAACTTCTTGTACTGCTTTTTCCTCATAGGTTCCCCTAATTCTTCTCCTCACTAGTTCTCCTGAAGGGATTCAGGCTTAATTATTTTTTTTAACATCTTTCTCCCACTCTTTCCCCCTGGGCTGCTTGGTATACATAGGTAGAGAAAGGACCAGATTCTCAGCACTGCAGTTTTTTTGGACATGGCTTAATAAGCTGAGACAATGTGTTACAGCACAAGCTGACTCTGGTTTTGTGGTGGCAGGGGGAAAGAGACTTGGTGAATCAACAGCAAGACTGTTGATGTAGCTGGGGACACAGAGGCTTGGAGTGGTGGAGAACTGGGCTGTAGTTATAGCAACAGAATGCTCAGCCATAGGTTGAGAGTTTCCACACGGTGTATGTGAGTTGGTGGCCGCTGCATTTGCTGTTGCTATCTGTTATGCTCCCTGTGTAGCTGGTGCTGTGTCTGTAAGCAAGTGTCTATTGCTGTGTCAAAGGAGCGAACCTGCAGTCAGGTATTATATATGATTGTAAGGTCTCTAGGGATTTTGGCACCTGTTGGAGCAACCTCATCGCTATGATGGTTTCTCTCACAGAAGCATCTAAGCACATGCAAGACCCTCTGCCGAAGAGTGTCCTAGGCCCTGGGGAAGGAAGGTTCTGGGCATCATGAACAACCAGGACAGTATCTGGCATATGGCTTGGATTCGGGTCCTATTTCCCATGAGAAACTTCACCATGGAAGACTTTTTAATCCTGCACCTCCTTTAAATGACAAAGCCCTTGCACAGCAAGAAACAGGTCAAATGTAGAGAAGTGCTTAATTGATTTTGTGATTGAGGGCCAAATGAATTAACTGGCTATACTGTCCTTTCTTTGTCACATTCAATTAGGTAGTTTGAACAAAAGAAAAATCTAAATCTTTTGCATCTATTTTTTTTCCCTTTCCTTTGTTTCCTTTATTTGTGTTACTCCAAAAGTTGAATAAACAAGGTGTCTTCAGCCAAAGATGTGGCAGGAGGCAGTTGTTTGCAAAGGGAGATGCTGAAAGTCACACTTCTGAGTATGCGGGTCTAAGGAATAGCCTGCCTAAACCATTTCACTTTTGCATGTCTCATCAGCATTGTAAAAATAGAGCACTTCTCTGCAGCTTAACCTGCCATCTGGGACTGAATTCCTGTAACAACCCACCATAAGGAGTAAGTAATGAATAAATGTGAGTCAGCTCTGCTGTTAAGAAATACAGCTTTGCAAGTTCCTGCTGTAAATTTTACAGAATTTTTCTTCTCTTCCGGATTAGAGTTCTTCCAAATTATCATGACACAATTTGGATAGTCTGCAAACAGAGCTATTTTCTGGTTACCATAGTGGAATTTCTAATAATTGAGAGCCCTTCTGTCTACAGGAACTTTTGCTTGTTTGTTTATTTTAATAGCATGGGAGGCAAGAGATAAGAGCACAAGCTGTCGTTAGAGCTCTGCAGATACCAAAATGGCCTCTAGCTGTATGACGACCAGCATACAAAAGTACTTCCATAACAATCACAACAAAAATATGTTGCTTTTACCAAGGCACTTCTCAACTGCAAAATATTTAATGAGCGCTAACCCCTTGGCTGGGTTTCCAAATCAGCAGCAAATGTCTGAGAAGCCACCTCAGTTACATGCATAGGTGAAAGCTGGAGTTAATTGCGCAAGTCAGTAAGTTACCGCATTGCTTTTTTTTTAATCTCTCACAAATCAGTATGTCATATGCTACTAGAGGCTGATAGAAATAGGGGTAGATATAGCACAGTTTTTGATGAGAGTTTGGCTATGATACAAAGGGCTGGATGCAGTTGTGGCTTGGGAAGGGAAAAGGGAACTAGTGGCTGTTCAGTCTTATAGTGTGAGTGGGAGAACATGTTGCAGGAGACTGCCTCAAGGGGTGGCTGAAGCCTTCTTCCTAAATTTGCTCTCATTTGTGGCATTGAGACACATTAGCTGTGCTTGACCTTTGGTAGGGGGAAATGGAATTTTGCAAGTTTTTTAAACACTGTCCAGTGTGAGAGGAAGCTTGTGACTTGTATAAAGCAGCACCTCCTGCATTTCCATAGATATGCTGCATATTTGTCAAAATATTAGTATGTTGTATGTAACCTGGTGAAAAGAGGGCAAGAAGAAAGCATCCATTTATACAAAGCAGTGCACCAGTGCAAATTTAAAGTGCAGAGCTCACAAACTGACACAGCACAAGTAGAAACAGAGCTGGTGCCATTGCTGTGGCCAAGTTCTCAACAACCAATTTGCAAACACCACCTTGGACTGTGCTTCCTTTCACTTCCCATTCAGAAAGCATTGACACTGTTGCCAGTTGGTATTATTTATGCTAGTTTACTAGTACTAGTCATTTCTTTATAGGGAGGAAAATCAAGGCTACTACCATTATTCCACAAAGGCCATGCAACATCCATGAGCAGAAATAGTTTTGTTCATTACCAGGAGTGATTTAATTCAAACTGTGATTTTGGATGAATGACCTTCCATTTAATTTCCAGCCCTAGCTTCAAAACATATCTGTTTGCCCAAATAAAAAAAAATCAGGTAATCTTTTAAGTCTATCAGCATAACATCCTGGTCTGTGTATCTTAGAGAGGATGTTTTCTTAAAATAGTAATATGCATGAATTGCCTTAGTGCTTGCACTTTCTAAGCATTAACTTCCTTCAAAAAATTGTTTTAAATCTCAGCTTATAGAGACTGAGATGGTCCAAAACCACTCTGTTTATTTTCTATTTTTTTTTTCCCTTAGAAAGATAAACCATGCTATCTAACACATATGATCTCATGGAAAACATGACACTCTTGTCCACCATTTTTTCAACAATTGATATTTATAAATGAGACTTTTTAAATCTGCTTTTCAGTTTTCTGACGAAGTCTACAAATGAGCCATAAATATAGATATTTTTTTTTCCCCATCTCAGGAACTTTGCCCAGAGACCAAGTTAAAGCTGTGACCACTTTTGTTTAATACACCACTGTATTCCTGTGTATATGTATGAATTTACTTACATGTATGTATATCTAATGCATAACAATGAGAAACAGAAACAACCTCTGAAGTACCTGAGACATACACACATTTTTACAGAAAACCGTCTTCAAAGTGCTGGGATGTGCTGTATGTGTTAACTGTGCATGAATCTGAGCCATCTGTTTTTCTTAGTACGAAAATATTGTTATGCTAATTCATCCTCATTTTCTGTCTCTGTGCAAGCCCAGGTGTTGATTATAATGAAAGAGGAAAAAAAGGAATTCAGACAGACCTGTATGAAACAATAACAGAAAACTGCTTTTAACTCACTTTGTTGCAGTAGAAATTCCTTACCGAAATGGCCTATGTTTGTTAGTCAGTCATGTAGGGACTGCACTGTCAGTAGCACTAATGGATCACAAGCATGGCTGTTACTACCAATACTGAATTATATAAAGAATGGCCAAGGTAAAGAAGCAGGAATACAGAAGTTAGTCATCAGTTATCTGTGTGTATCAAGAAACTATACCCTGAAGTGTAAAGCATCTGGACAGTGATAAAAAAGGGAAAAAGAAAAGGGTTCTGTGAAGGTAGGCGTTTACTTCAGACCACTAAGCTAGGGAGATCTGAGGAATGAGGTTATTTTCTTGAGAAAGTAGAATATTATTTAAAGTGTGAGAGTAGCTAGGTATGGAGTTGATCTGGATCTGGATCTACTAGGAGTGTAATTGAGCAGCAGATACTGTCTAGGAGATTCCTGCAACTTATTGAGAGCCATTTTTAACAAAGAAATTAGAGAGAGGGCGATTACAAAGGGTGATCTTTCAGACCTGATTCTTACTAATTTGTTAACAGTGAAGGTAGGAGGCAATTTGGGTAAGTGTGACAATAAAAAACACTTTTCAGCCTTCTCAGGAAAGACAAAGAGGAGACAGCAACATAAAAACAGTGGCTGCCTTCTAGTATTCATTTGAACTGTAGTCTCCATCTGCTTTCTTTGTGCCCTTTTCTGGAAGATTTTCCAGAATCTGTACTGTTAACCTGCTCTCACAGAAAATGATTCCTGCTCCTTCCTCACAGCCAGGAGATTTAACACTGATGCAGAATGCAGAAGTGAAGACCAGGAACAACACAGCTTCCTCTCTAACACTAACCCTACCTCTTTAGCAAAGCACACAGCATATAGCATGTATGTTACTTTTCTACAAACATTCAGCAGTTCTTTCAGCAGAACCATGAGTGAAATTTGAAGCCAGTTAGCCATGGAGAAGTCTGTGACAGTACTCACTGTGTGCCACATAAAACTATAGCAGCATTACTGATTTTTCCCCCCAATTCTGCCACTGTTTAAGGAGTTATATAGTTTTGCTGCTGCTTTCCTGTTTTTTGTCTAAATGTGGAGGGAAGATGGACAGGATGGGGGAGATGAGGTATGTATTCTCAATCTTTGGTAGCTTGGCATTTGGGTTGGGAAGTTGGAGCACAGCACTATCAGTCATTTAGAATAACTAGGAAACCAAATGATCAATTGTTTATGTGTATAGCTTTTACTGCACTGTATCATGGCCTGAGGTATATTGGAGAATTCTTAGAAGTCTGGTTAATACATTAAAAGATAAAGAAGAATATGAATTTTTTTTTTTATCCTTCTCATCCACGTTTTAGTTTAAAAATTTGTTGTCCTCCATAATGACTGATAATCTGAAGACACTTGCAGTGGAGGGAAAAGTAGAAAAATATTGAGGAAACAAGAGTTTAGGAGATGATAAAGTGGGTTGATGGCAGGGGAGAGAGGCATCTCTCAGTGGAATGCAGCCACCTAAAGGATGGTTAAAATTTCCCAGTAGGAGGAGCCAACATGGATAATTTGATAGGATGAACATGTTCCTGGTGATACACTGAAGAAATAGGAGAGAAAATGATGAGTGGCTGCATGGCAAAGTATGCATGTACCTTCCTCTGCAGGCGTGGAAAGGATTGACAGCTCTCTGGCAGAAGAAAGGTAGAAATGTGAGTGTAAGCAGAAATGAAATGAATGACAAGTGAGTGCCTTGACTGTCTCCACCTGTGTGGTGTTTCTTGGCTTGTGTGCTGTGTTCCTCAGGAGGGTCACAGACAGCAAGCAGGAGAAGGAAGAGATGCAAACATTTAATGACAATCTATAGCAAAAATATCAAATCTATAAACGAAATCTGAAATAGGCTAAAACGGGGAAAGGAGGGAAAGACGGCATTATTGAGTAGTTGTGAAGGAGCTCTGTACAAGTAATACGTGAATAAGAGCTCTTCATGGTAACTGCACGACTGTGGAACATGTCAAAAGGTTTGCTATGCACAGACTATAGCATGGTCTGACACTGCGGATCTGGGTCTGAAGAAGTCAAAGTGCCCATATGTGATCAGTCTGGATGCCTCAGCAAGCGTGCAGCAGACTATAGAAACAGCAATCAGGAGCGACTGCAAGAAACAGCTTCAGCCATGTCAACCATGTGTGCACAATCATATGCAATTCTAGTTGTTACGAGTTGAAGAAACAGATTTCCCTAAGTCACGCAGCCACCTTTGAATAGTCTTACTGCTAGGAACTTAACTTTAGACTCTTATTTCAGGGCTTTTTCTTTTTTGTATTGTACATTTTGCATTAATACATTTCTAAGTTGTGTATGTTTGGCGTAGCCAGATAAGCACTGGGAAGAATATTTTACACCAAAATGAGGAATTTTGACATTGAGGGCATTGAGCTCTTTGGATAATCTAGTTCCCAGCAGTTACCAACACAACATACGATCCCTGCCCCCTCCTTGAGCCACTTATATTTCATGCATCATATTCTACCTGGTTTTGGAGTTTCTTAATTGACTGCGGTGATGCCCACAAACAGGTCTTCAGAAACGCTGCTTTTGCCAAGATTTGTCACCTAATCTCAAATGGCTACCAAAGCAGATGTCTGTCTCCTAGGCAGTTATCAAGTCATGCTTAATATTTAGTAAAAAGTTAAAAAGTACTTTAAAAGAGCCGTTCAGCTGGCCTATTTTGGATGTCTTTCTGGGAAGTGAGGAATTGGGAAATACTTATCTCTGTTGACTAGGCAGGTAGATTGTACAGGTCTGCACTAGGTCAGATAAATTCTACTTTTGCAAGACCTCATAAAACTCTCCAGTTGGCTCTTCAGCAAAGCTACGGCTTCCCAAGATTTTCCTGTAGATATCTTTAAGCATTGATTAAAAGGTATAAGTAATTACTCAGTGCACTCCCAACATTAGTGAGATTGTGAGTGAGCAGTGCCTCTCAGGAAATGGAGCAATAGATGAGGTTTTTGCTCCAGGGTCTTTCCCTGGCTCACTGGGGACCTCTCTCTTCCACTGTTTATATTTTGTAAAGTAAGAACTAAAAAAATCATACCCACCTTTATTGAGACTAACTGGACTGTATTAATTGTTATTAATCTTTTTGTTATTTCTTGAATCAGGCTTCTCCAGTATTTTTATGTTTAATTTTGTAATTATTATATGGGGAATTTATTTTGGATCTTTGTGCTTCTCAGGGTAGCAGATTATTCCTTGATAACAGAGAAGAAGATATGTTAATTTTCTTTGCCCCACTCTCTGATAAAATATGCATTTTGCATTATCTTCATCATTCTTCTCTGGGGAGACGACCTGCCTAAAGTATGTAGGAAATCTGAATCTAGCTGGTTTCTGTCAGCACAGACCTCTCACAGTGAGCTCAGTCATGCTAACCTATGACGACCTATTGGGCAAAAAGAAAGACCTATCTTTTCCCCATTATCAGTGGGGTTTACAAGAGCAGGGGAGAGAAAATCTTTCTCCATGCACACCTTACAATGTTTTTGAGAAGTTATACCCTTCCAAATGGTACCCTTGTGTAACAACATTGGACTCTGTGTAGTTGTTTTACAGAGACATATGGGAAACTTCCTGAACATTAGGAATCCCAGAACGTCATTAAGCCTATTTACAACCTTCTCAGTCAGCAGGTGGTCAAAAAAGAAAGGGTGTGGGGGGTGTGGAAATTTGCAGAACTTTTTTTTTCTCTAGTCTAGATTACATTAGAAAGATGAGGTTTAATGTCTGGATCTTATAGAAGACAATTAGTGGAATGATTCTCCATCAAAAATTGCAGTTTCATCAAAATCAGGACGTTTCACAGAAATATGCTACCTTCAACAGGAGTTTTGATCAGGAAAAATTGCAAACAAATTGCTCTTACGTTTTCATTTCATTTCACTAATATCAAGCAGTTGGCTTTCTAAGAGAAGCATGAGTCATCTTGATAAGGTAAGCCACTTAAATGTTGTCATTCCAAATAATTTTATTTGGACTGTAATGCTAACATTTTTACAACATATTTCCTGGATTCTGTTTAATATTTGAATATGAATTCAAATCTAAGCTAACCAAGGCAGGAAATCAAATGTAATAACTAAATAAGGTTAAACATTTTGACATTTTGCAAACAAATTAGGTCAACATTGTGTAAAATATATTGTTGCTAGTCCCAAGTGGAAATATGTCACAGTTTTTATTCTGCAGTGTATTTTCAATTGCTTAGGCTTTCCTTCTGATCGAAATAGAGTTCTGACCTGTTCCAGTGGCATCTTTTCTATTGCCATTACTGCTCAGGATCTTGATCAATGAAGCAATTTGGTTCTAGCGACAGTGGTGTCACAGAGAAGCCAAATGCAGCATAGCAATTAGTGCAGCTGCTGTTATCTAGATAGAAAGAGATAATTTTATCATCCCTGCAGAGCGCTAAAAGATTTCCCATCTTATATTAATTTCCACTCAACCGCATATTGGGCAAAAATAAGGTTAGACAGCTTCCTCCTAATATCCTTAGGGGTTATGAAAGCAATGCAGCTCCACTTCTTAAAAGTAGAAAGTATTCAGCAGACAAACATGTAACTCTGTAATCTGGAGACAAAGGCTCCAAGACAATTGATGGGATTTCATTCTGTCATGGAGGTACACTAAAACTAACCTAAACGAAGGACAAGCTCAAACAACTTTATTTCACAAAACAGCCAAAACCATAAAACAGAAACAGATGAGAAACGGAAATAAATCAGCACTCTGGTAACATTTAACACAAAACAGATTTGTCCATCGGGGTATTGTTACCACACATCAATACATACAAGAATGATGATCCAAAGTGCATGCACATGCACCCACAAGGAGGGAAAATATCTCTCCCCCCCCCCCCCCAGGATATAATTACTCGCAGGGGGGCGAGGGGGGAGGGCTCACTCAACGATATATCCAGAAGAAATCACTCACTATAAGGAGGTGAGGGCACTCAGTCCCGGGAAGTTTCCTCAGGTGGCGGTCCCAAACCAAGGGGAGAGATTTTGAGCACAGACCCACTGCTCCGAGACGAGCACTCAAAGGGGGCCTCCGGCGGTGCCCCCTTTATGCCCTGGGTCGGATCTGAGCTGTGGTCATGATCCAGAAGCTCCTCCGAGCCACGGGGCCTCGTTGGCGGTGGGCCCTGCCTGCTGACCGCGGGGCCGTTCTCCTCCTGCCCCCGCCCCACCCCCCCGCGCGGGTGTGCGCGCCTGGGGGCGCCCGGCCATCGGCGCTCGGCCGCGGGGTGTGCTGCAGAGCAGAAAAGGCACGAAAATGAGGCGCGAAAAGCTGGTGATCACCCTGTTAAAAGCCCCAATCTTTATCGGGGGGGGGGAGGGGGAGTTTACCCATCACACTCCCCTGTCAGATTGTCAGTCGGGTATTGTAACCCAGCCTGTGCTCCAGTGCCCATAAGGAGGTGGTGTATCTTGGTCACTGTTACCTGCGTGGCAGTCTCACTGCTTAGCAGTGCAGAACATCCCTGGGAGGAGCAGTAGGTCCTCCTCCAGATGATTTAGTGGCAGAACAAGGAGGACAGATCAAGGCAGTAATTTTAGCCTGAGGCTGAAGAATTGACACCCGGAGACAGTAACAGAGTTGCCAAGACTGTAGGCAGTCCATGGCAAAGACAGAAACTGAATTTAGAGCCACAGACCACAGAATCATAGAATCATAGAATGTTTTGGGTTGGAAGGGACCCCTAGAGGTCATCTAGTCCAACCCCCCTGCAGTAAGCAGGGACACCACTAACTAGATCAGGTTGCTCAGAGCCCCGTCCAACCTGGCCTTGAATGTTTCCAG
>BOSO01015215.1:59743-73054 GCA_018403395.1 Gorsachius goisagi | reverse complement strand
GGCTGGCACTGCTGTCCCCAAGGCTGGCACTGCTGTCACTGGGGCCAGCACTGCTGTCCCCAAGGCCGGCACTGCTGTCCCTGGGGCTGGCACTGCTGTCCCTGGGGCTGGCATGCTGTCCCCAGGGCTGGCACTGCTGCCCTTAGGGCTGGCACTGCTGTCCCCCAGGCTGGCACTGCTGTCCCCAAGGCCAGCACTGCTGTCCCCAGGGCTGGAACTGCTGTCCCTGGGGCTGGCATGCTGTCCCCAGGGCTGGCACTGCTGCCCTTAGGGCCGGCACTGCTGTCCCCAAGGCTGGCACTGCTGTCCCCAAGGCCGGCACTGCTGTCCCCAGGGGCTGGCACCCTTGCTGGGGCAGGGGGTGGCAGTGGGGGCAGGTAGGATGGGGTCAGGGGTCTGTAAGTGAGGGGGGGTCACTACCGTTGTTACGCACAGCCAGTGCCTCACTTGAACCGTTCTGAAAGCCCGGGAGTGGCCACCGGTCCCCGTCGGTGGCTCCCTGTGGGGAGAGGTGCTTGTGCAAACAGCCACCTCCCTCCCCAGGGAGCTTTGGCCTGATTTGGGGGTGCTGGGGGTCACCACCCCACCCAGCTCTGCCTGGCCCCCAACCCAGCCAGTGCTATCAGCGACATCTCTGTGCTGAGAGCCCCGAAGCGTGTGAGATCTGCCATAAACCACAAGCTGGCAGCGATGGCATCGCCTTCCCATCTCCTCTCTTGAGTCCTGGGCTTCCCCCACCTGTGTCCTCCATCCCCGCTTGGATGTTTGGCTTCAGGCTCCGATCCTGCACTTTGCAGCCCCTCTGGGGGGGGGGCACAGGACATGTCCTCCCTCTCTAAGGAGATGCTGCAGGAGGGTGGGTGCAGCCGTGGTACCGGCCGGGGCAGGGATGGGGAGGAGGTGACAGCGCAGCCCCTTCCCCATCACCTCGGAGGGGTGGGACAGGTCCCCCTCCCAGCCCACCCAGTGCATCCAAGCCTGGCCCGCACATGGGAGCATTTTCCAGATGCCAGTGTGCGTTTAAAGGTTAAAAAGATGAGCGGAAAAGCCCATGTCATGGGTGCCTGAGCGAGCAGGAGAATGTCGCCGGCATGGGGGAGCGTATTGTCCCCGGAGCGGCCGAGTGGATTTGCATGCTTAATTCCTGCTAAGCATTTTTGGAGGAGTAATCTGATAAAATCTTCAACCTGCTGATAGCATAACCTTAATTGGGTCTCCCTCGTGAAGAGCCCATGGGACTTCCAGCTCCCAAGCGTGCAGCCCATTACGGAGGGGTCCGGTCAGGCGTGGCGGCCGGGCTGGGTGCGTGCCCAGGCCAGGGGCCAGCGCTTGCCATGGGCCAGTGGGGAAGGAGCAGCTCAGCCCCTCGGCGGGCCGAGGACAGACGGAGGAGAAGACGACTTTTATCCCATTGTTTTTCCCTGCGATTAATCCATCTAAAGTGCTTCTCTGAGCGTAGCCAAGGGCAATGGAAGAAAGAAGCAGTTTGAGCTTTGCGGGGAGCTCTTTTCTTTTTCTTTTTTTTTTTTTTTTCTCCTTTTTTTCCCCCCCTCTTTCCAAGCGCGCTTTACAAACATCCTCTCCGCTCGCCCTCTGTATTTGCAAAACCGTCTCCTTCTGCCCATGGCTCCTGATGAAGTCCTTGCAGGGCTCCTTGTCCACCTCCAGTCTTTTCAGCACGTATTCAAATTAACCCTTTTGTCCCATTCACACCCCCTTTCTTTGGCGGATATTGTGGCTTTGCCAGCAGCGATCCAGCAGCGGCTATTCTAATGTAATTGCATTCTGGCAATGCCTTGAGAACCTGATCAAGATCATCCCGCGAGTTTAATCCCTCCAAATTACAAAATGTTTACTATCAATCACCTTTATGCAGCTTTATTTCGGGGTGGGGGTGCCCTTTCTTCAGGGAGCGAGCGGGGGACGTGTGCGCTGCCAGAGATGTCCCCTCGTCGTCCCCCCCCCGCCCCAGCTGATCACCTCAATGGGACCAGAGTCAAATGGTCAAGGCCATATGCCTATGAAAGCCTGGGCTGTGCTGCCAGCTATTCTCTCTAGCTCTGCATGGATTTCACACTTTCAATCCTGTTAGGGTGCCTACCATTTATTTTAGCGTTGATTTTTCTCCCCCCGCCCCCCCATTTCTGCGTCCTGTGTCATCTGGATTTAATCTAGTTAGCAGATTTTATGCCTAAAATTGCATTGTTAAAGGGAATTGTTTAAATCGGGACCGGCGGAGAACCCTAAAACCCTTGAAACTGAGGTGTGGGTGTGGGTGTCCGTCCCCCCCCCCCAGCCCAGCCCGGCCACCCGTCCCCCGGGTGCTGTGGCCCTCGGCTGGGTGCGGAGGGCTCGGAGGTGGCTTTGCTTTCTTGAAAGCATCCACTGCTATTTTCAGAAGCACAAACAGATGCAAATGTCTCCGCAAACATTGCACAATGAGATGCAGGGAGAGGACAGCCTTTCAAACCCTCTGAATAGCCCTTCAAAGCAAGTCTAATTAGGGTAAGTAGAGGTAATAGGCCCACTTGCGTTTTTTACACTCGCATTTTTTTCCCCCCTCAAAGCCTGCAAGGCTCTTTTTCCCCCTATGGCTGGGGTGGGGGTGTGTGTGGGGGGATATATCCCCTCACTCATTTGTTTGCGCTAACAAATGTAGGGATGGAAAGAAGGGGGGGGGGGGAGGCAGAAAGGGTGGGGAGGAGGGAGAAGAAAAATCAATCATTTGAAAAGTCCTCTCTGTTAGTGGTTTTTTTTTTTTTTTTTTTGTGTGGCTTTTCCTGGGGAGATAGATAGCGGTGGAGCCAGCAGCATCCAGGCTGGGGCCGGGGTGTGGGGCAGACCCCAAAGCAGAGGCTGCAGCTCGTGTCATGTGGAACTTCAGTAAGTGAAAAAGAAAAGCAGAAGGTATGGGCTGAATACTTGGGTAAATCAGTAATAGAGCTAAAGGGCATATGCCTGTAGGGAATATGTTGGCATAAAAGAGCTTTAAGAGGGGCCATTCATGCTGACAAAGGGAGATTTGAATTGCTGCCTTCACAATAGCATGAAAGGATGGGCTTGGGGTGTTCTGAAACAAAGTGGAAATCATACTGCCCTGAACGGCTCTAATAAGCTTTTAACTATTTTACATTATGGCATTACCTCTTTTTTTTTTTTTTTTTCCCCCTCCTTCTCCTTGTGAGCCGAGTGCCAGGCCCACTTAAAAGTGTGATTTATACTTTTTTTTTTTTTTTTTTTTGCTTCATGGTAACTTTGGAGGAAAATAGATGGGGGCTGAAAGGCAGTAATTCAGCTTTTTCAAGATGAGGAGGGGGAAATGCCATCGTTTCTGAAGGTCCCGGGAAGCAGGCCCGTGCGCCCAGCTCCCCGCCCCGCACGAGCCTGGGCCAGGGACGCCGTCCCGTTGCACCCACCACCCACCCGACATCTCCCGTTAGGTTGGGCTCACGAGCAGCCCCGCCACCCGGCAGACATCGCCACCCGCCGCCCCTTGGCTCAGGTGGGCTGCGCTCCAAAATACGCAGAAATTGCTTGGTGACACCCCCCAAACCACCACCACCACCACCACCACCACCTTTCACCATCAGCAGTGGTTCGGCCTCTCAGCCCGTCCGTACCCGGGGGGACTCGGGGGGCTGCGGCTGCCGGCCTGGGAAGGAAGCAGTTGCCTGGCCTGCGCGTTGGGAACCGCACGCCGGCTTTGTGTGTGCTGGGGCTCCCTCGCCGAGCTCCCCCCAGATGGTGCGATCGCACGACTGCACTGTTAAAATAGAGCTCGTATAGACAATTAGCCAATTACTCACTCTGTCATTGCACTTTCTTCTTGTAACTGAGATGCAAACTGGACTATGTCTTCTTTGGTAGCTTCATTCATCGGCAGCATTATTTAATGACACTTTTGTCAGCTTTGGGTCTGCCCAAAGATTTCTGAACGTAGCTTTATGAACCTAGAAAGGGCACCCCGTGGAGTGAAAGCGGACTTTGAACCTACAGCCGATGCTAAAGACAATGAATTTCCCAAAGTCAGGGAAAGAAATCCAGAGCGTGGCTACCACAGGGCATGTGGCTCTGCCCCTCATTGTCAGCAGCAGCAGCGGCTATGGGAGAGAATAGCCCAGTAGCCAAAAGGGGCTGAGCATATGGATGCATGGGCCACTTTCTCTGCTGAAGTATCTCAGAAAAAAAGTTTTACTACAAGTGCTGCCGGGCCCTTTTTAAGATGGGAGGGTTGGGTGGCTGGAACAGCTGTCCTGGACCAGCAGCATCCCCAAGATCCTCGCCGAGGGTGGCCAAAATTAAGTTTCCTTTGCCTCGATGGGTGTTTGTCCCAGCTACAGCTGTGCGGAGCTGCGGCCGGCAGGACTAATGTAGTGGAAACAGCGAGGGAGCAAGGTTCGGTTTTGCTCCTGGCATTTTTCAGGGAAGAACAAAAACTCGCCTCCTTCCTAATGAAGGAAACTCCATCCTCCCGCATATGTTTCTTTGAAACGGGTTAATGCTTTTATTATCCATAACTTTTGGCACCAAGCATCATTAGCGTCTCTTATTCACCTCTGAAGTTCAGCCCCATACAGGTGCAAGGATGGCTCCTGAGTTATCCTTAAATACACTTTAAAAAAAAAAGGCAGGCAGAAATCCCATCTGTTTCTTTCCGGAGGGTAGAGTTTCCGTGAGATTTATCTCCTGCCTCTTCCGAGCTGGGTTAGCTTGCACTGCAATCCGGGGTGTGCGCAGCCGCCACCCCCTTCCCTTGGCTGACAATTCCCTTCCCTGCATCCCATCCATCCCTGTGCATCTCCCGGCGTCCCGGCGAGTGCTCCCCGGGACAGCGGCGCAGGTGACAGCAGGGTGGGTGACAACCCCGGCGGGTGACAGCGGGGTGGGTGACAGCCCTGGCGGGTGACAGTCCCGGCGGGTCAGGTAGCTGGGACCCTCCTTCCCCGGGACCACAGACCTCATTAGCTGCCACTTGATTTATCAAGAGGGCATTATGGCTTGGGAAGCTGACATCTTTTTGGATTGCAAATAGGAGAGGAGGAAACTGTACCCTGTGAAAAGATTGATTAAATACTAATTAACCTCTTTTCTTAGATAATGAAAGCACTTCAGTGAGCTGGATAAACACGATGCGCATCAGTTGCTCTCCTGGCGAAGCAACGGGTAATTGAGAGCGCAATATCCATTACTGGTGTTGTGACAGGCAAGGTTTTCCTTTCAGCTGACAAAAGCCTTGCTGCAGGAGAGATGGTACTCGAATAGGAAGGGAGAAAAAAAGAAAGGCATATTCTTTTATCTCAGGAGTTAAATCCCTTTGCTTTGAATACTCCTGCCAGTGAGGTAGAGAAACAGCTTGTGCACTTATAGCTAGGGACAGCCAAGTAAAAAAATAAAAAAGTAAATCGAGTTTCTTGGGCTTTGGAGGGAGGGATTGTCTCAGCTGCATACAGTTGCCGGTCTTTCCTGATAAGGGCTCTAGCTTTTCTAGGCTCTGGGCAAAATAATCTATAAATATTGCCTGTTTCCCGTGAATCCCAGAGATCAAACTGGAAAATCACAGGGAAAGAAGAGATGCTTTTTCCGGCCCGTGTTAAGATTTACATCCTAAGGCCGTGTGCCATTCTTCCACAAAGAGAGCAGCCTTGCTGAGGAGGACGTTTGCTTTCTCAAAAATGAGTATTTTCAAGGAGAAATTCGGATGGGAAAGGACCATTTAGTGCAGTTTGCTCAACTTTTACCTGCAACTCCTGAGTTGCAGTCTTTCGGATCCTGCCTTTGCGACTCTCTTGTCAGTACGTTATTCTGAAGGGCAACATGGGGAATCCGACGTGAGTATGAGCAACAAGGATGATGGGGGGACTGGAGCATCTCCCACACGAGGAAAGGCTGAGGGAGCTGGGCTTGTTCAGCCTGGAGAAGAGAAGGCTGAGAGGGGACCTCATCAACGCCTACAAATATCTCAAGGGTGGGGGTCACGAGGACGGANNGGGCACAACCTGAAGCAGAAGAGGTTCCAGTTGAACAGGAGGAAGAACTTCTTGACTTTGAGGGTGCCCGAGCCCTGGCCCAGGCTGCCCAGGGGGGCTGTGGAGTCTCCTTCTCTGGAGATATTCCCCCCCTGGACGCTGTCCTGTGCCTCCTGCTCTGGGTGAGCCTGCTTGGGCAGGGGGGTGGCACTGGGTGAGCTCCCGAGGGCCCTGCCGACTGCTGCCATGCTGGGATTCTGTGCTGGGAATTTCATCTTCCTCCCTTTGCTTTTTAACATTTGCCTTCTCTGTTTGGCTTCATTTATCTAAACTGAAGTGTTCCTCAAGGACCCCTTAATCACTTGGTCCCCACAGTAGGGACAGGGACAAACTACTGAGTCCATGGTGTCCCTCGGGCTATGTGTCCCCTCTCCTGCCACCTTGAGACGTGGACTAACACCATCTCGGGTATGGGACTTTGTAGTTGCATCTTTTGTATTTGCAAATGTGGTTTTTCTTCAGGCTTCTCATCTCAATGGAAACCTGCAAGTTGGAGAAGCACGATGATCTGCCGGGTCTGTGCTGGGCTACAGATGCCGAATGCCATGGTCCTGCTGGAGATAGGCGTGGGGATTGCTGACATCTGCCACACCAAGAGGAGCAGAACAAGTTGTTTGTTTGTAGAAATAAGTCCAATTAACTCCTACAGATGGAACTTAATCCATTATTTGTGCAACAAACCATTATGGTCCGTAATCTCCTTGGACTGCCATTAGACAGCTTTAAATGTTTTCCTAGAAGGCAATTTTGTGAAATCTTCAGGTTAAAAAAAAAGATCATCCTGGAATGTGCAGAATGTAATAATCCACGAAAGAGACAGTGAAGTCCTGAGGACTCTGCCAAATCCCTGTTTGGGAAATAAAAGCATCGGTCCCCTCGCAATTCCTAACTAAGCCCATCTCACGGGCACGAAGCAGGAGTGGAAAGGAGCTGCCCGGAGCACAGCGAGTCTCCTGGGCAGAAAGTGAGGGAGCAGGGGGCTGAAGAGCACAGATAAATGAATGAGCTCAGAGCAGGGATGTTAGCGAGACGCTCCAAGCGTTTTCTTTCCAGTTACAGCATTAGAAAACCCACTTTCTGAACCCAATGGCGAGGTGTCCATTGGCACAGCGCACGCAAGACTCTGTCTGTGCACCCTTATTCACTATTAGGCAGAGAAAAAAAGCTAAGCTGTCTTCTGGAAGCCTTGCTTCAGCAAATTTTTACTCTAAGTAGAGGTGTGCTGCGCACTCTGTCCTACCAACCCTTGCCAAAGTCCTACTGACAGTCAACAAGCCAAACAAATGGGGTGGGAGCCTTGTACCTGTGAGGCTGTGCACATGGCATGGAGAAGGGTGGCATCTCTGTCCCAGCCCCTCTAATGTGAGATTTCTTTTTCCTTTTCGAACCATCGGAGTTTCCTAAGATTTTCAAACGGCGAGATGGGAGCTACTAACAGATGCTGCTGCAGAGGCGGTCAAGTAGGGGGAAAAGTGGGAGACCTGAATAACGACCAGTGCTGCGCCACCAACGTTTCCATGTTGATAGAGAAGAGCGTTATCCATCGGGAAGAGTCTATTTATTCTTGTCTAGCAGATCTTAAACTGGAAGACTGACAACTGGAAAATAATAATAATAATAATAATGGTAATAGGGGAGCCAGGTTGGATGGGGCTCTCAGCAACCTGATCTAGTTAATGGTGTCCCTGCTCACTGCAGGGGGGTTGGACTAGATGACCTCTAGGGGTCCCTTCCAACCCAAAACCTTCTATGATTCTATGATTGCTCGGTGTGCAGAGCCTTGCTCTGGCACCAGCAAAGCCTCATGTGAACCACTTGCCTTCTTTCCTGGGGGACAGTAACCCCAGCAGAGGGGTGGTGGGGAGAAAAACCCTATTTCCAGGGGAAAAATCCATCCCCAGCTCGGCCTTATGCTCCTCATCGCCCGGGTGATTTATAACGGGGCTGGGTCCCGCAGGCGCTTGGAAAGGATCGGTGATTCCACCGTGGCTCTACGACATCTGCGATATCTTCAGTATTTTTTCCTACTGACCATTGTGCCTTTGGGTTGAGGAGGCAGAGAGGAAAGGGATTAGTTGATCATGGGCACTATTACCGGGCTACTGGGCATAAAGCTGGTTCTAACAAGTCAGTTAATTGGTTAGGTCTAGATTGACAAAAGCTTCGGAGTGATGCCCTTTGAAGACCATAAAAGTTCAGCAGAGCATCAGCTGAGAGTGGTTTACGCAGTATTTTGGCACCGCCGTTCCGCAGTGCTGACGTACCGTATGGTCAGTGAATCGGCTCGGTTCCTGGCAGCTCTGCTCCTCCAGATGATTTCTTTTAATTGCATATGCCACCAATAATAAAAAAGCTCCTGCAAATTAGTCCTCACCTGCTTCTGTTCTGATAATCTCTGCCTACTATAGAAATCGGTCTTAACAGAGCGCCTGAGCCCCAGGGATCTATAATTATAGTATTAAGTTCCATGTGCTCGCAGGTAGTGGCGCAGACTGGATTTTACAGATCATGTACAGAGCAAGATCAAAATCTACAACAGATTGACACCCAATAAGGAAAATCCTTCCGAGGATGCTCTGGTTAATAAGGAAACCCCCAGCCTTGTTTGAGCCTCGCCCCAGCAGGGACGACAGTAAGTCGGGCACCACCTGGCATTGGAAGCACAGAAAATACTCGTTATCTAAAAGCAGGACAGAATTTGGGATTTGCAGCTGTTCTCTCCCTTGTTGAGCACAGGTAATTCCCAGAGGCTCTCTAGAGCTTCGGATCAGTTGGAAAAGGCTGGGACAGAGCAGCTCCGGCGCCGTGAGGCTGCGGTGGGCCCCGGCGCCAGAGCACAACCAGCACCTCGCAGCCGGTAGCGGACTCGTCCCCCCCAGCAAATCTCAGGGGAGAGAAAGTGGGATAATCTCAGTTGTCTTTTGAGAAAGTCCCTGCTGGAAGCAGGGTTCCCAGCTAGCAGGGATGCCCTATCTATGGGGCCATCTCAGACTTTCTCTCCTAACTACAGGGGAATTAAGCCAGACCTAAGGACTTGCAGAACCTCCTGGCAGAGGGTCCCTAATGCTCGCATGCCCCGGAGGTGCTCGTTTGGATCCAGCAAGGGTAAAGGATCAACACCACCTATCTGCAGACATACGAAAACCCGCATATACACATATGTCATGCAGTGCCTGGGTTCAAATTCAAGCTATTTCGGTTATTTCTGAAGTCAGCAAAGGGTCTTGGCCGCTGCTTTCAGTGGGACTGAGATCGGTGCCTGTTTATGGCAACTTTTTGCCACGTAACTCTCCGGTATTTCCAAAGAATTTGCCAACGATTTCATCAGTCCTAGCATTTAATTCACCTGGGGGTTTTTTGGGTTTTTTTCCTCTCTTAGTGCAAGGAGATTATTTTAGTGCAATTAAAAAAAGCCGCCTGTTCTGCGGCCGGGGAAGCCTGGTCCAGCTTCCCCGTCAATTCACCAAACGATTCTTTTGATAAAAATAAATACAAACGCCGTTGTTGTAAACGGGGGTGCAGGTTGGTCCCAGAGCCTCTGAATATAGGCATTCCATCTGTCCCGGCAGCAGATTTGTTCAACTATGTCTGAACCTATCACCGCTCCAGGGGAAAAACTGTTCTCCGACTCATGTTAATGTATGAATCTAATTGTATCCCCACGCAGTTTGCAGCTTTCATTGCCCATTAGGAACATTAACGTCGTACCCCGAGTCCCGGTAGATGTATGGTCTTTCTACACTGCATAATGTCCATGGATCTCTGCTCGCAGCTAAGAAAACACAAAAGAATAGAGGATATTTTGAAGTTTGGTGGAGTAGGTTTTTTTTTTTTTTTTTTTTCTTTGAGATTGAAGTCCAGTGTCTTGGGACCCAGTGACTTTAGATGACCTTCCGTCTCCATGGACTGTACTAAATTTCAGCCCCTGGAGGCTACTCCATACAAAACCTCCTGGCTTTCAAGGGCAGGTGCAAGCAAAGCTTCACTGCGTCACAGATCAAGACCTGTTACTGCCAGAATTAGATTTCACAAATCTCTTTTATTTAGCAGGACATCATTAAAGGAACTGGCCTATGCCAGTTGACGGTGTCTTTAATAACACTTTAATAAGTATTACGCTGCTATTAGGATTCCCAAACAATAACATTTCCTTTTCAGCATTTATACTGGCTGAGAAACAGAGGTGGATGTGCGTGTGTATAGACAAGCATCTGAAAACTATATTGAAGAAATACAAAGCTTGCAGAGTCAGGCACTCA
This sequence comes from Gorsachius goisagi, assembly GCA_018403395.1. Classification (NCBI taxonomy): domain Eukaryota; kingdom Metazoa; phylum Chordata; class Aves; order Pelecaniformes; family Ardeidae; genus Gorsachius; species Gorsachius goisagi. The sequence continues at coordinate 62,769 of BOSO01015215.1, read as the reverse complement.
AAAAGAAGGAAATGCTGATGCTGAGGAGTCCGTGAAAACTTAATCCAGATCCTCTCCATTTAATTTTTCTGGCAATGATGTGATCCTGTGTTATATTTTCTGGTAATATCTCCACCCTCCTCATTGCATGGGAGGGCTGACTTTCAGGCAGAGGTTTTGCCTGTGTGATGAACAGCGTCTCGGTGTTTTGCCTGATGCTTTTGGTGTTTCCCCTCTACCTTTTCCCCTGCACATGATACGGTCATGTCCTGAAGACTGAATTTCTTCTTCGGCTTTTACAGCAGTCCTGAGCAGCTGGGTGCTCTGAAAGCTCTGCTTAAGGAAATCCCCAATTTTACAGAGGGGAAACTGAAGGCATAGGAAAGTGAAAGGCAATTCATTCCGCTAACCCTGGGCTGTTCCATCTGGGATGTGTAGGAGCTGGCTCGTTTGGGCTTGTACCCAAGCATCCCCCTCCTTTCCCCACAAACATCCCGTTAGCTGCCTGTACAGCTTAGATTCACCGGTGTTTTGGAGATGGCTGGAGAGAGATGGCTGAGCTGCCTCATTTTCCCCATAAAACAGGGCAAAAAGGACAAACTGTTGCTCGTAAGTGTGTCTGTGTGCCCAGAGTGACAGGGGAGTGTTGAGTAATGCTGGAGAGGTGGAGGATGGAGACACAAAGCGTAGAAGCCCTTTGGCAAGGTAGGATTTGGGGGTCAGCGGGCTCCCCTATCGCACACAAATGCAGGAGAAAGGGAAGGTTGGGGTTTCCCAACAGCGGAGCAGATTTCGTGGGGGTGAGGGTCCCGATCTCTAGCTGAGAGCCGCAGCTGTGCCAGGGCTGGTGCCAAGGCACCTCTGGCCACCCCTTCCCCTGGTCCAGCGTGGGAGCGAGCAGGGAGACCCCTCCATCCCAGCTGGGGAACATGGGGAACGGGAGCAGCTCATGCCAGCCAGGTTCTCCCAGCGCTGCAGGTTTGGGCAAGGCTGTGAGCTCCATACCCTGCTCAGGGGTGCAGCCTCCTCTCCTTGCCCCAGATCCCCCCCCCCCACCTTCCAGCTCCTCTCTTAGGACCCGTGGCAAGGGGAACCCCGAGCAGCAGCACCGCGGGCGGCACAGCTCCGCTGCTGCTCTCTGCCCCTGCCTCCCCAACGGGGGCCTCTAATCCCTTCTCTGCGAGCCCCGGGGGCCAGCTGAGGTTTGTAGGTAGCCGCACGTGTCTGTGGCCAGCGTGGTGTGAGAAACGCTAGCTCGGCCCGTGCTGACTGTCACCTTGGGGCGAACACTTCCCTTCCACCCCGGGCTTCTTCCGAGGGGTGAAAACCCCCTGAGCTTAGGAAACAAAACTCCAGAGGCACCAGTGAAGTTCAGTAAAAACGTTAAAAATTTTTATTTACAGGGTAAAGCACAATTTCTTCAAAAAAAAACCCAAAAAACCGAACCCACTTTGATAAGAGGCATAATAATAGAATAAAGCTCTTTATGTACAAAAATACAATTTTCATATGAATGAACATCTTGAATAAATTAGACGGCTCTCCGGCCCGGTGGCTGAATACCCCGTGTCTGCTCCTGCCCGGAGCACGCCCGCCGCGCCGGGGGTCAGCATCTATAATGCATGAACCGCTCCGCCGGCCGCGGGGTCCCATCGGGGCCGGTGCTGGGCCCCCCCGCGGGGGCTGAGCCGCCCCGGGCGTGGGGCGGGAGGGACGGGCTGAGCCCCGTGCTGCGCCCCAGGACCGCATCGGCCCCCTAAGCCTTTTCATGGCATTGTCAGGGCGTTCAAACCAAATTTTCATGCTCGTTTTTCTTCGCTGGAGAGCTACAAATTGTAAAATTGACTTTTCACCTCCTCTGCGGCAGCAAATCTGTCGCTTTTCTTCCCGGTTTTCGGAGCCGTACGGGAGGCGAGGAGGCGGGGGGAAGGGGCTGGGGGGGCTGGAAAGTGCAATGGGGGGGAGACACCACCCCCCCCCGCCCCCCCCTCCGCCCCCCCCACCCCCCCACCCCAACCCCCCCGCCTGCCCCCGGCGCTCGGGCGGGCGGAGGCGGGCGCGGTGCGGTGCGGAGGCGGGCGCGGTGCGGTGCGGTGCCGGTGCAGCGCTAACGGCAGGGAGCGCCCGGGGGGGGGGGGGCGGTGGCGGGCAGCCCGCGGAAGCTCCGCAAGCCGTCGGCGGGCGCGTAAGCGCAGTCCTCGGAGGTGGCGGGGCTGCTGGGGCCGGAGGCGGAGGCGCAGAACGAGGGGGCGGAGGGGGAGGCGGTGGAAAGCCAGGAGCCGGCGTCGCTGCCGGGGCTGGGGGGGGCGGCGGCGGCGCGGCAGGCGGGGGGCGGCGGGAGGCATTGCTCGGCCAGGCGCAGCGTCTCGGAGAGCGCCCAGATGTAGTTGTAGGCGAAGCGCAAGGTCTCGATTTTGGTGAGCTTGGTGTCGTCGGGGAAGGTGGGCAAGACGCTACGGAGCTCATCCAGGGCGGCGTTGAGGTGGTGCATACGGTTCCGTTCCCGGTCGTTGGCTTTTACCCTCCGGCTGCGTTTCAGGGTGTGCAGCAGAGCCTCGGTGCGCGCCCGTCCGCGCCCGCGTCGCCTCCGCCGCTCCCGCGGGGCGCCGGGGGGCTCCGCTCCGCCGCCGCTGCTGGCCGCCTCGGTGGGCATCCTGCGGGGAAAGAGAGCGGGGCCGCCGTCACGGCGGGGCAGGGATGTGGGGGGGGTGGGGGGTGGGGGGGAGCGGAGGGGAAAGGTGCGAAGCGGCCGGGGAAGGGGTGGTGGTGGTGGGGGGGGGGGAAAGGGGAGGGGGGGTAAAAAAGACAAAAATCCCGGTGGGAGGGGGGGTGGGGGGGTGGGGGGGGAGTGCTTGGCGCGGTGGCGTTCGCAGGTGCCGGCGCCCCCCCGTACTCACATGGACAGGCAGTCCCGGGGCGGCGGAGAGGCAATAACGGTATAAAAACACGGGCAGGGCGCTTGCGGGGGAGAGGATGAGCGGGCGGGAGAAGCCTCCGCCGGTCCGGGGAGGGAGGGGGTAGGGGCGGGGGGGGGGGGGGGGGGGGGA
>BOSO01015215.1:31766-56247 GCA_018403395.1 Gorsachius goisagi | reverse complement strand
CGAGTAGGTAAAGGATTGTTCCCTGCAAGCACAAATGTATTTTGTTTGTTGTAATTAAAATGTTTTAATGAGACAACCATAAAATCAACCATTAATTATTTTTTTTTCAAACACTTCTGCTTCCTTTTGAGCTAGGTCTATTTAGAAATAGTTTAGAGAGTAGCCTGCAGTTTTATTCTTTCTTCGGTATTATACACAGGAGTGGAGAAGTCATTTATAAATAATTACACAATGTTTTGGGTCTTTGGGTTTGTATAATATATCAAAGCGATTAGTACACGCATTGTTCCATTGTAAATGGGTTTTTTCCCCTTCCTTTCAGTTTCTCTTGCCTTGTCTTCTATCTAAACCTTTTTCGTGAAATCCTTTGTCTTCCTCATTCTTTTAGCTTGTTACAGTGCAGGGACATTCTTCTTATTCAAACACGCACAGCGTGAGCAAAGAAAGCTACTTCTGTCGCATCTTAAGTTTTACCATAACTTTCTGGCATTTTCTTTTCTTCCAATTTTCCCAGACTACTGATAGGGTGATGAAGAATTATAACATACATCAATTATTGGTGCTCACGGTGTATTATGCTCCTGAATTCAAGGGGAGATAAAGAAGGTGGGGGGGGGGGGGGGGGGAAGGGGAAAAAAAAAAAAAAAAAAAAAAAAAAAAAAAAAAGCGTCACTTTCTGTGGTTTTGAGGCACATGAGAGAGGACTCGGCGCAGATTATTTATAACATCTCTCCGAGCATCAATTATGTTTGACTCCTACAACCACTTCCTTGTCCCACTGGTTTTATGGCCAGAAGGAGTCATTTTTGTGTGTGGTAGCTGCGGCATTTAACTTGTTTCTTTTATGAGGAACCCAAACAATGCATCTTCGGGCCAAACAATCTATCTCCCCGAATAATAGCCCAAATGTCAGTCAAGCGCTCAGGGCTGGGAAATATATGAGCATGGCAAAGGGCCACGGGAAGAAAGCGTGGGGATGGAGGGGTTTGCGCGGGCTCCTCCTGCGGGTCCCCGGCGCAGCGGGGCCGTCTCTCCGTGTTTCGGCACCGGGTACCCCCGGGGATGCTGGGCTGGACCCGGCGGTGGGATGCAGGTGCCCGTTCCGACAACCCTAATCCCAGTTATCCAAGGAAAAGGGCCAAACCCTCCCGGTGTGGTCAGGCTGCCGGGGCACGCTCCCTGCCTGGCCCTGCCCCAGCCTCCCAGCTAGCACATTAACTGGGAAAAATGAGATTAGGATGTCACCTCCGAGAAACGAGCCCTTTTTTTTTCCCCACCTTATTGTGCGAGAGGTTTTCCTTCTCCTTTTTCCCCCCCTTCCACCTTCTCCTGCTCACGGTTCTCCCTCTTTTGTTGATCCACATTTTGTTAATTGAAGCTAGAATGCTTCTCCTAAAAGAAAGGGACAAAATTCATCGACCCCCACGCGGGTGAAATCCCCCCAGCAACGTCCAAAGCAGGAAGCTGAACTACACGCTGAGATGCTCAGGTTTTCCTTTGTACCTCCCATATAAATAATTCGGCCCGGGAGTAGCTTTTGTTTTTATTTTCTTTTAACTGCAATAAAGATAACCTGAAAGAATTGAAGCACCATAACCTTGGGATGAAATTGAGCCTGAGTTCTTCTGGGGGGGCTCTCGGGGTCCCATGTCCCCCCACCCCCCCTCTGGATCTGGGGATGGAGTCTTGCAGCCGGGGGAGGATGCTCCGGGACCACCGGCAGCCCACGGGTCCCCACCGCCCCGCCGCGGGGGCCCGGGGGATTTGCTGCCATTTGCATAGCAGGTGTTGGGTCCCGGGCCATTCTTCCTTAAAGGAGTTTTAATACGGGATAAATTACCGGGAATTAGGAGGAGGCAGGCGACAAGAAAAGCGTTCATGGAGTCTTCTCCCCGCCGTGGAAGGGAAAATGGAGAGAATAGCTAAAGAAAAGGAGAAAAAACCCCAACGCAGCGGCTCCTGCCCCGGCCCGGGGAATTTGGGGTGCGCAGGGGTTGGGGGGCAGCTCCCAGCGAATCCTGAAATTCAGGTCTGAACCCAGGAACGCAGTAATCCCAGAGACAGTAATACGATTACTGGCCCGAGGATCTCTGAGTCAGTAGGTCTGGTAGGGGAGTTTAAAATGTTAATCCCTGGTATAATCCCTTCCCTGGCATTGTACGTACAAGGGCTGCACCCACGAGAGAATTCCCCGTTTCCTTCCCCGGGCTTCAGGGCGGGAGGGCAAAGCTGGGGGGGCCACCCCCGCGCTGCCGTGCACGCACAAGCACGCGTGTGAACGTGCGTACGCCCCCCCCGCGCGCGCGTCCGTGCACCCATGTACGCCCCCCACCCATGGGCTTGGACCCTGTGTGCGGGCGCAGCACCCACGCGAGGTGGCACCGCTGTCCCAGAGGTGTCCAACCTGTCGTGAGCACGGCAGTGACGGCGTCCGGAGATACGTGGAAATGCCCGTAGCTGTCGCGTTTGGGGTCACACACTGCTCTGTTTGCGGTGTTTGCAATGCCAGGCTCTGGCCATGGCAAACTGTTTAATAACAGCGATGATCTCGGCGTTTGCACACATGTCCATGGGTAGGTGTGCATCTGCACCCAAAATGGGAGAGGAAGGCTGGGTCACCCGTGTTCCCGGGGGGCACCTTGATGAAAATTTCCTCATCCCACCTCAGTCGCTGCTTTGCCTTGGCGGTCAGAGTACATGGACACGAAAGAAAAATGAGATGCTTCAGGTGTTTTTAAGCAGAGGGTCGTTTGGAAATGCGTCCACCTGCAGGCAGGTCCCACGTTGCAGGCAGGAAAGGTTTGCCTGGAATTGTTTTGGCTCTCTGTAAGGGGATGTCAGTATGAAACCATCCAGATGCTTTTCACATCAAAGGAGGCTGGACAGTTTATATATAAATAGAGGCCATCTATAAGAAAAGATTATATCGGTGAGGAAGAACCTGGCATTCCCTCAATTAAAAAAAAAAAAAGCAAAAAAAAAGCAGGTGAATGCACCCCAAAAGAGATGTGAGAGCTGGGCAGGGACCTGCCGGTGCTGGCGGGAGCCCCAGCGCCCGGGAGGAGCGGGGCAAGTGGAAAAGGTGAGGAGACAGCCCCGGCCACCAGCCCTGAGCCGGGCCCGGCAGAGCCCCTGCACCCTGAGCCCCGGGATGCAGCCTTTGGGGTGCAGCTCCCCTGCCCCGGCCCAGGGGGGGTGTGTGAGTGTGAGGCCCCAAGACGCCGTGCGGAGCAGGGGGGTTTGCATCTCCCCGGGCTCCGGCGAAGCTCCCCTGAACGGGGTTTATTTATTATTTATTATTTAGCCAAGCAAAGCCTGCTCTGGTGACGTGAGCCCCCTGCGCGTTCCGTTGGGCTTACGCTGTCGTTTTATTGCTTTTGCTGTGTTAGTAAAAATAAATAAATCTTTCTCTTAGATGTTATTATCTCAGTAAAACTGTTACGTGACCTTGGGTACAAGCGTAAAGATTTGCGATACAAAGAGCTTTTCCCGGCTGAGGGTTGGGGGGTCCTGGGGCCGTTCCTGCTGTGGTGGGTGCTGAGTTCCACAGAGCTGGTGCTGGGCCTGGCAGGACCGGCCGGGCAGCGGGGAGCTGGCTGGAAATGGACTTTGCAGCTCAGAGGCCAAGCAGTAAAGCTGGGCTCTGGGCAGGGCAGAGGGAGGAAGAGATTTCGTTTGGCTTAAGCAGAATAGAATTTGTAGAAAACGTCGAAACGAAATGTCTGGCGGCTTCCAAGCGCAGGTGCTGCAGTGAGACCCACGGAGGTGGTACCCTGGCTCCTCTTAAAGGAGCTCCTCTTCTGTTTTCTGCACCAACTCGGCTTTCTGAAGGATGCCCACTGTTTTTCAAACAAATTTAATTAAACTGAGCTGAAAGCAAATGGTAAATAACTCGTAGATCTGCTCTGCTTTCTGGAATTTCAAGGAGTACGTTGCACTGATTTAGGAGGCCTCTGGCTACCCATTTAACCGGGCTGCTTTGCAGTTCTTTACCTTAGTGTTGTACGTGCAATAGATATTTTACAGTTCCCATTCTTTGGGGACAAACACACAGGTACGAACATCCTAAATTCTAGCCTGCATCACCCCTCCGTTAGCGTAAGCAGCTACGGTGAAGGTGATGCTCTCCATCACACTGACAGCCAAGTGGCATCTCTTCACGATGATGTCTCTGGGTACAAAAAGAAAAATAAAAGCACAGTGTTAAGCTACAGGTGTCACAGCCCTTGAAAACTCCCAGTGCTGGGTTTGCTGGGACCGGTAGCGAACGATGCAGCTGAACTGGGCAGAGAGGGAAGGATAAATTCTGCAGGAAGATGCTGCAGGTGCTGTGCTTTATGCCTGGAGTGGGGGGACGGAGGATTGGGGTACGCAGGTGAGCCTGACCCACAGTCGGGTGGCAAGAACAGGTTTGTGTTAGCCCTTGTCATTACTGACCATTTTTCTGCTAGGGCAGCTTGAAGTTTTAGGTCCGCTAATATGTGTTTTAGAACAGCTTGAAGGTGTAAAATGCTAAATAAATACAAAGTCAGGGAATTAGGCAGTGGAGCAGCATGGTGAAGGGAAAGTTAATGTTGTCCTAGGTGAGGGGTTATTATTTTTTTTTTTTTTTTTCCTTGGGGCTGTATGCACTTGCACAGTAACGAGCGCCGCTGAAACGAGCCTTTGGCTAACGAAGGGAGGCAGGTTTGGCTGCTGTGGTTCCGCTGAGCCTCTGTTGTGGGGATGCTGCTTTCTTTTCCCATTTAAGCATGCATTAAATGGCAATAAATTCCGTGCTCACAGATAAATAGTAAAATAAGTGCAACTGCTAATTATTAAGTGAATGTGCTGCTGCTTCAGATGATAGATATCCCTTGGCTTTAAGCGTCTTGGATGAAACCCAAAGTATTGTTTTTTCTTTCATCTCAGGTTTAACGAGCTGCAGGTCTTGAGCCCGTTTCCGTTTACTTGGGTGAGAATTGGGGATCTTGTCCCAGGAAGGGGTGCAGCTCCGCTTCTCCAAAGCAGCTGTGGGCTCTGAGCCTCTCACCCCGCTGGGCAAAGAGAGGAGGGGATCCCATGGGGCTGCAAAGTTGCAGAGAAGCAGCATTCACAAGATGACCTTCTTACTACCTGCCTTGTGGGCCGTATGTATCTACAGAGGGCTCCTATCCCAAAGAATCGTTCTCTTTTTTTTTTTTTTTTTTTTTTTTTTCCCTCCAGAAACAAATGGGCTATGACTTTATTTTTTACAGTTTTCAGTGTTTGGTGTTATTTATCTTCAGTAACCTGTCCATGACCCCAGGCCTCCCCCGTCCCCCCATTACATGCCAGGTGCTGGGAATTTAGCCCTTGATCTACCAACTCCACCCACCGCCTTCGCCAGGAAAAAAAAAAAAAAAAAAAAAAAAAACCGAAAAGCACCACTTTCCCGACCTTTGCAAGTGATGGGAATTGCCACAAGGTGTCGGCCTTTACCAAGCTGCAGCTCGGAGCCAGCTCTGCTCGGCGGCCGGGACCGGGATGGGGACCCCTGCGCGGAGGCTCTGCTGGGGACCCGGGACCTGCTTCGAGTAAGTGGGGAACCCCCCCCGAGGCTTTGCAGGACGTGGAAAATGGCTTTTTTCACCACTTTTGCTTTGGGGCCATTTTTTATTTCTGTTTGATTTATTATTCTGCACCGTGAGCTTCACTCAGAGTCAATGTTCTTGTCACTATGTGCAGCAAAGGGAACGGGGCTCGCTGCAAAGAGTGGGTTATCCAGAAAAGATAAGGTTAAATATGGGTGAAGAAAAGGGCTGTTATCAATATAATGCATATTTGTGGGTATATAAATACGTTTGTGTATGCGTGTTATATATATTTATCAAATATATCCCATAAAGATGGATGAAGAAAAGGGCTGTTATCAATATCATGCATATTTGTGCATATATAAATATATTTGTGTGTGCATACTATATATACATATCAAATATATCAAAAAAATATAAAGATGGGTGAAGAAAAGGACTATTATCAGTACTGTATGTACTTGTGGGTATATAAATATGTTTGTGTATGTATGTTATATATATCACAGTTGGATTTGTTGATCTTGAAGGTCTTTTCCAACTTTCATGGTTCCATGATCTGTGTGAGTAGTGAGCTCTTGCAGGGAGTTATTATAAAACTTGGGGTCCCTGTGTAGTTGCTGGAGCTGTACTTTTCTCCTGCCAGTCACAGTGGGCTGTAATTGCCCTTGGAACACAGCAACCGGTGTTCCATCAACCATTTAGATTATCGTGATGTGGGTGGCATGGAGCTGAAACTCTAGGAAAACAGGAAGGAATTGGGTTTCCCGTGGAAAACCATGTCTTTCGATTTGTGTTTCAACCTCAGATTTTGGAGCTTGCAGCTTTCCAGCTTCTGTCATCAACTGTTACGGTAAAAGCAATCGAACCCCCCAGCAATGGCCCTTCTGGCACGCGTGGCCGTGCCCATGAGCCTATGTAGGGCCAGCAACGGGTTTTGGGCTGGGACCCTGGGCCGCTTGCTCTGTGGTCTAAGCCAAGCGCCTGAGAGCAGATAAGGTTCAGTAAATGCTGGTGCTGACATTGTGTTTTCCATCCTGCGTGCTGTATGGGTTTTGTCCTCCTCCATCCTTTTCTCCTGATCTTCAAAGGACATTTCCCAGACGTGACAAACCCAAGAAGTCTTCTTTTTCTTTTAAAGCTATGTTTGATGCTTTCCCTCTGTAGATCGGCTTTTCCAGGCATCGTTATCCACTTTGTGGCTCCATACAGTTGAAGTGTTGGGATTTTTACCTTCTGGGCAGCACCAAACCTCCTCTGCTTCCTCGCCGGCGCTCCCTTGGGGGATGCAGTTCATGGTGGTCCTGCCCTCAGCCGAAGGCGTACGGTGCTTATCGAGCACAATTTCTTTCTGCAAGAAAGACCATCCCAAGCGCCTTTGGTTTCCCAAGTTTTATCCCGTAGCTTCCCAGAGCCCGGGCAGCCTGGGCTGAGTGGTGGCCGGTGGCATCGCTCAGAGCCAGGCGTGATGATCAACGCTGATTACTGTAATGAGGAACCGGATTTCCCTGGCAGAACTGTTTTAGCTGACCCATAAAAATGGAGAGGGAACACCCTGCCAGTCGCTTACAGTTTGAATGTGAGAGGTAGCGCTTGGCAAACTGGTTCTGGTTGGGGAGGAGCAGCTCTTGATTGGGAATTACTGGTCCAAGGAGGGAGCTGAGCTGAGGAGCTCCAGGCTGGTTTGTTTCTCCTGGTGTGTTTGCAGAAGTGAAAAATCCTCTGGACTTAGAGAGGAAGCTGGAGTAAACCCCAAGGAAAAATGTAAATGGTGCAATTATGAAGGTAATAGAGATGGGGACGGATTTTTATGCACCGCAGTGGAGTGGGCAGTAATGAGGTAAAAATGCTGGGGGGTAAAGACAAAAGACATTTCTTCCGGGCTTAGAAGTGATCTCAAAATCGCCGAAGCCTACTGGAAGAGAAGAAAATAAAGCCTGCTGTAGTGTTTCGTTTCCTTTAATAAGCTTCTTTTTCTGGGTGCCCCGAGTGTTCAGAGGTAGCACACTTAGTGCCTAGTAACCCAACAAAGCTTCGCTTGGTGGCTCTGCAGAAAGATTTTTTTCTTTTCCTTGCAGGTTTCTAACCATGAAAAGACACAGAGATCAGTTGCTGCAGAATCCTTAATTAAACACAACAAAGAAGGGCAATTAGAGCTGTGTTTTCTCGCTGTCATCCAGCAAATCTTGCAGACCTCAACCCCCTTTTCTTGCTCTGAGATTTATGATGGGAATAAATCATAATTAATCCTGTAATTATCAGCCTTAAGTGAACACCAGCAGGATTTTTTTTTTTTTTTCTTCTTTTCCTTGGGGGAGGGTCTGAAACTCATCCAAGAGGAATTTGCTAACCCCTTTTGTTGTGCAGGAAGAAAAACAAAAACACAGGCGTGGTGATTTTCCCAGGCCTTGGCTGCCTGCCTCCCTGTCACTTCATGTCATGTCACTGCTGCCTCCCAGGTCCCGCCTGCCTGCTCACAGCAGAGCAGCTCCTGTTGCGCTGGATGCCCTCCACGGGTGTCGTCAGGGCCATCTCTGCCCCAAGAGCTGATAAGAGAAAAATCTGAGGGGGTTTGAGTGCTTCAGAGGTCGGCAAAAGGACCAGAAATACAACCTGTCACTCGGCATTCAGAAAATAAACGCTGGTGCACGTTGCATCTCTACAAAGCATTTCCCCCAGGGATCTTGGCTTTGGTTTGATGGTTGGATGAAGCTCGTCATACCTGGCAAGAGGGAGCAAGTTCTCCTCTTCAGGCATTGAAGGTGATAATGTGCATGTGTGGTTTTTGCTGCTGGGAAGTCAGATGGTCCTGTCTGAGGTGGCCTCACGTGGTCCTGCAGGTCCTGGGCTTGCTGGATTGCTGGTGGCAGGAGGGAGAACCACTGGGCGAGAAAGCCACGCTGCTCGACGTGTTGGGCAGGAGCTCCTGATGTTTGTGAAGGGCGTTGGGCAGGGGGCTTGGGAAGGAATCTCCTGGGGTTGTGCTGCAATCCAGTTTCCCATACTGGTGTGATGGACGTGGCTCCTGTAGACCTGCTGGCAGCCAGGTTGTCGTCTTTGCCCTTAGCGTGAGTGTTCCACGTTAACGGGCTAATATGAGTGTGTAAACCTCTAAGCAGGTTTCCCAAAATACAGCTGCACGTTTTCTCTGCTTCGGCGGCGTTTCCCATACCTGGGTAAGGAAATGCAATGGTTGAAGCTTTTCTCGCAGAGCTGGGGAAAGGTTCCCAGCATCCCAGTGCAATGAGCAGGCTCCAAGCTGGTTTATAACGCAGACAGCCAAAGGGCGGTAGAGGTGTCTCGAGGCTGGCTGAGAAGGTTTTTGGTTGCCACTAGGTGTCCTTTCAGCCCCGCTTTCCCCCACCGTACCTCCAGAGCAGCCATCTGGGCTGGGATCTGCTGGCCATGGCCCAAGAGCTGCCAGATGCCAAAGTGCTGCGGGGCTGACGAGAGCAAGGAACGGGGCTGAACCCCGGGCTGCTGGGGTGTCCCGAACAGCCCTTTGATCTCCTACAGCTTTGTCTCGTGTAGCGCTGGCTGGTAGAAATAAGGATGCTTTGGAAAGCACCCAAACTCCAACTTCTGGGTCTGTGCTGGGTATTGAATACCTGCCAGATGAACTGGGGACTCATACCTTATTGCTGCCTGGGCAGGGCCACTGATCAGTAGAGGTGATGGTCCAAGGAAGCAATCTTGGAGGGTAAAAAAGATGATGACTCTACCTCAGTTTCACGTGAGATATGGTGACCAAATGGTGGCCCAATTTTGTGCAGGTTTTTAGTTTTCTCCCTATAAATTTGCAGAGGTGGTCCATAGGGATGGAGGGTCGGTCTTTCCAGAGGTACGTGGTGTCATGAAAACACAACTGTTTGTGGGATTTTCCAAGTTGCCTGGAATTCAGCAAATAATGAAGGTTTCTGTAAGACGTGTATCGATACCTACGAGCACCAAAAGTCATTGTAAGCATCGGGAGCTCTGTGCTTGCAAACGCAGCTGCAGTTCCTCAGGCACTGGCAATCCCAGTTGCTGTTCTGGGGTTGGGTTATGTCAGGTAAAGGGATTATAGGAAATCTGCTTTGGGGCACTTTGCCAGAACCGTCTGCTGGTTACGAGGATACCTGGGGGCTCACAAGGTGCAGCCTTTCCAGGCAAACTGAGCACCTTCCAGGAAGCGCTCCTCTCTCTGTGGTTTAGGATCAGAGGGAAACCAATGAACAGGAGACACGGAGGGTTTCTGATGGAGCAAACACAGAGCCAGTGGGAGCTGTAAACAGTGACCCTCAAAACCAGCGGTATTTCCACTTGTGAGCACACGCACCCCAACCCTGTGAAGGGAACAAACTGCACGAGAAGTCCCAGCACGAGTGCTACGTGTGGCAGATCTGGGGAGAGCCAAAACTGAGAGCTGCCCTGGCATGAAGTCAGCGTGGCCAGGGCTTTCAAGATGGGCTGCCCATCCTTCTGGATCCGAAGCCCAAACTCAGCCAAGACCAGCTTGCCTTCTTCCAAAGGTGCTGAGAAATTTGGAGTAAGTGAGGTCTCTCTGCATCTGGATTTAGATGCCTTATTTTTGGAAGCTGGCTTTGGAGGGCAAGACCCAAAGTGTGCCTGGTGTTTCCTTTGCCCTAAGGGGAAGCGTGTTCTGGAGTGTGGAGGCTCTGGTCTCACATAAAGCCCGTCAAGTGGTGTTGGGTTCCACAGGAGGCCCTTTGCCCTTGGATGGACGCAGGTCCCTGCCTGTGGATCGCCGTGGGATGGTGGTCCTGGGGGTGGTGGCTCTTTATTTACATCTGTTCCCATTCTCTATGAATGTGGGTCCAGGAGGGCCCCACCTCTGACTTTCAGTTAGCTTGGCGAGCATTTGCGTTGCTGTAACGCCGCCTTCAGCTTCCCACCCCGGGCTTGGGGGTGGCCAATGCAAACCCCCAGGCCCCGCTGATGGCTTTACCATCGAGCCCTGCGTTTGCTCCCATGGCCCTGATGAAACCTCCTTAGTGCGGGGCCAGCTCTCCCACTGCATGGACGTGGTCAGGAAAGGTCCCCATGTGGGCAGCAATCTGGCGTGGCCTCCTGCCTTGATTTGGGGAGCCTGGGGGGAGCTGGGGCACAGCAGGCGGCGGGACCTGCCGGCAGCACCGCGCCGTGTCGCCCAGACCACCAAGCAGCTATCGCTTCTTAATAAACTTTTTGGCCATTGCTGACCTCGAGCATATATGAACAAGTGCAAGGCAAGTGGTGAAAGGCTCTGTATAACATTACTAATCCCACGTAGCACGCTCGCTGGAAAGGCAGGGCAGGTCTCCCCGCTCTTGTGTCCTTTCACTGCAGCTGCTTGGTTCACCCTCGTGCTTTTTATTAAAATAAAATCTGATAGCGCTGTTTCTGAATGGGTGCAGCCTGGGGAAACCCAATGCCCAGGGGAGGGGTGGTGGTGGGACGTGTGGAGGTCTGTGGGGGGGGCTTGGTGCTCTGCCTCTGGGCGCTCCTGGCCGCAGAGTGCTGGGGAGCAGCTCTGCAGGCTTTTGGGGGGGGGGAAGCATTTGCCTGCTGCCCTCCCTGGAGGCTCCGTGAAGGGTTTGCATCCTTGCCACGTAGCATCGGTGCTTGAGTAAAGGAGCTGTGGGGTCTGCTGGTGCTGTTCCTGCACCCCGGGATCCAGCAGGACTCTGGCTCACCCCGCAAATGTTCGAGCTCTTGGGAAGGTAAATTGGTGACTGGCTTGCCTGGACCATATTTCAGCAGCTTAAGTTTGCAGTCCTGGAGCACCAGTGCATGGTCTGTGTACTGGGGAGGTTGGACTGGGTGGTCTCCTGCGGCTTTGCAACCTGCGGTCTGCTGGGGAAAAGAAAAGCAAACCTGAAGGTTGCTGCCAGATTTCTGTGGAGGAGGTACCTATGTGTGCAGGTTTAAATGTTTTAGCAAAGATATTTCAGTTTGAAGGGAAGTGGCTGATGTTTTGTGTGTGGCAGGTACCTTCTGACACGGTATTTCCCTTCACAACTGCAGTGTTGGGGAGGGCAAGGGATGCTCCTCCTGTTTCTGGGAGCTTCACAAACCTCCCTAGGGATGCAGCTGAACAGGCTTGGGGAAAACCAGCTCAGAGTCACTGTTTTTTTTGCTCTTCATGGTTTCAATTCCTCTTTCCAAGAGTTGTTTTGTTCGAAGCACAGGTTTCCGGTTAAAGGGAATACACGTGTCGGAGCCAACAGTTCTTGTTCTTTAGCCTCCCATTCTAACAAGTGCGGGGGGGGAAAAAAAAAAAAAAGAAATGCAATTGTTTTCCTCTGTGCCCAGTGTTTGCTGGTGGTTTTGGTCTGGCAGCCAAACCCAGAGCTGGGAGTCATTTGTGGGGCTCTGCCCCGCGAGGGGTGAGTCACCGCGTGCGGCGTCTGGAGCTGTGCGCGGCATTCCCAACGGAGCGTTGGCCGCCTCTTGTGCAACCGTATCGATACAGTTCCAGGAAATACGTTGCCCGGTAGTCACTAAATAAACATAAAGCTTTTCTTCGAGTCTGCTGGTGTGTTGAAATTGAGTTTCCTCAAAGAAAAACTACTGGTTTTGTTAAAATGTGACTCAAGAAGGGAGAGGGGCAGCTTGGCTAGCCCACGGGTCCGGGCTTGCCCGGAGATTGGGTTCAGATGCTCAGCCTGAAGGAACGCCTTGTGGCCAATATCCCCAGAGGTTTAATTTCTTCAGTGCTCTGGGATCTTTCTCAAGCTTTTCACTAATAGGAGCTTGGAGCTCGTAGCTCCATCCTTGTGCAGAATAGGAGAATACTTTGAAACCTAACAGCTCTTCCTCCTTCAGCTCTGACTGGGTATTATCACAGTAAATAAGTATATCATGTGTGCGCATATATATGTATATTTTTCTATCTGAACCAGAAGAAACCCTTGGGCTGAGGCCAGGCGTTGCCTTGGTTATAAAGGACAAGACCGCTGTCGCAGGAGTCGCGCCGAACTGGGCAGCAGCCCCGTGCGAAGCCGCCTTTGCAGGGCTGGGAGCAGTCAGGAGGGAGAGCCGAGCTGCTTGGGGAGCACCAGTGGGTTCTCATAGAATGATGGAACGGTTTGGGTTGGAAGGAACCCCTAGATGTCACCCAGCCCAACCCCCCTGCAGGAGCAGGGACACCTTGAACCACATCAGGTTGCTCACAGCCCCGTCCAACCTGGCCTGGAATGGTCCCAGGGATGGGGCCTCCACCATCTCTCTGGGCAACCCCTGCCAGGGTTTTAGTGCCCTTAAGCTCTGGCCGGCTTTACCCTTCCTATCCGTTGCCTTCCATTTTAGCCGGGGAGCGGTGTAGGAGCCTTGCTGGGTGCAAAGTCCCTCCCTTTGGGTGAGGGCAGCGACTGGACAGAAAGAGGAGGAGGGGGTGGCTCACAGGTTTTTTGTTGCCTGACTTGCACTGCACACCCTTCCCTAACCCAGTCCTTGTCTAAATCACTGCATTTTACTCGGTTTTATGGGGATCCAGGGTGGTTGGTTTGCGCTCATTTAACATAACGCTAGCCTAGCGGCTGCAGGTGCGTGGCGTAGCCCTCCCTTATGTAACAAGATTTGGGAGAAGTCCAAATCCTGACATGAGAAAGGGAAGTACCTTGGGCTGGAATAATGTTTTCTAATTCCAGTGTCACCAAGATGCTGTCACTCTAAACCAGCTTCTCCGATTCAGTGTTTTTTCCCCAAACCAATTCATCCACCCCAAAAAAAAAGTTACTGGAGTTCCCTGATGGCTTAAGGACGTTTAAGAGCAATTGTCAGCTTTTTTTAAATATATTTTTTATTACTTTTTTCATTTGTCTTAGAAAGAAATATGAAATCTGCATGCAACCTTCTAAATACTTCAAACATTTAAATAGCATATGATAATTTAGCAGTACGGTACATTATACAGAAAGGTAATATAGGGAGACATCCTATAGCGTATTTACAAAGGAAAAGGTAGTTTTGTTATTTTAAAAAGAGGAATGCACTGCTTAACATTGAAGTATTACATTCAAAATAATGAGTAGATGTTGTATGGTGACTAAAACATATTTATATGTATTTATATGTTTACCCTATCGTATTTTTCATAAAAAGGTACCTTTTAAAGGCTTTTTTAAAAAATTTTTGTTGTTGCTACAAACCTAGGGAATCGTACACGATAGCTTAAAATGTCTCAGTGCTGAAGCCACAAACTTTCCGTAAGAACTTCAGGTGGGGGGAAAAAACCAAAACCAAACCAAAAAAACCCCCAAACCAACCCCAAAAACATTTTCTTAGTAATAAAAAGGACCTAGAACTGCTTTCTAAGGGATGAAACGTTAAAAGGGAGATGCGGTACGCTTCACCCCGCAGCAAGACCTCAAGTCCGTTGAGGAGGAGGAGGTACGCGAGCGCTGTTCCCGCTCGCCGGACGCCGGGCTGAGGGACCTCGCTTTGCCGTTGCCACCGCGTTGCAGTGGCATCTTCCCCAGCCAGCTCCTCTTTGGTCCCCGCTTTGCCCGGCCGTGGCAGAGGCTGCGACCGCGACGACCGCCCCCAGCACCGAAGAAGCTTCCCCGCTGCCGGAGGGCGAGGGACGCGGCTGCGTGACGCCTTTACGAACGTTGCTGTTTTGTCTAATGAGCTTATAAAGCTCGCTTGCGATCATCGTGGAGTATGAATGAGCAACAATAAAAGGAAAAAAAAAAAAACCAAACCCAACCCCAACCCCCAAACCAACCTCTTGAAACTGAAAAGCAGGACTTTTTCCCCATCGCAGTACGGAGCAGGCGGGTGTGAAAGCTGAAGTGCAACAGATGCTTGTGAAATCTGGAAGCCTTTTGCACGCGGCTATAAAATGTAAAAACTGACCCTTGGTAAAAAGTGCTTTATAATAATATAGAATTTGTGTCTTATGTCTGTGAGAGAGAGAGAGAGAATCTGCTGCAGAGCCCAGTCCTACGCCAGCCAAGGGAGTCCGCTCCGTTCCTCATGCCCCTTCTTCTTATTCTTCATAAACCCTGAATAGAAGGGAAGCCAAGAGCAAGATGTTTAAACTATGGACAATAAATCCCCCTGCCTCCCAAATAATACTAAAAATGAACAATAAAAAAAATAACCCCCCACAAACAACAAAAAGACAGAAGCCAAATTTTTAGCCTTTAAGTAAACTGGAAATTAAGTTCTTGATTTCAGCAGTCGCCAGATTGCGATGCCTCAAGCGTCTGGGAGGGGAGGCTCAGGCTTTGACGCCGCCGCCGCATCTCGCAGGCGTGCGGGCAGTAACGTGCCCTGCCCGGATCACCGGGAGACAGAGGATGAAGAAATCCCCATCTGCTAATGTGCTTTAACCACTGGAAAAATCCCTGTCTCGCATACAAATGTTGAAGTATATCATGAGTTGTATGTAGATACGGTGAATTTATTATCTGTTGTCTTTGGAATAATATGATAGGCAGTATTATTTTTCTGGTTTACATCCCGAGAAGAGCACCTGCCAGGCTTGTTTGCTGAAAAATCCTTGCACCGTTGGGGAGCCACACGTGGAAGCGGTCTTCTGTAGCATGGGGAAAACTAGGGGCAATGCTGTTTTGGGGAAGAGTTGCGTGTTTGGACTATATTTAAATGTAAATTCCATTTACATTTAAATTACCTGGCTTTTCCTGGGGAGCAGTTCAGTGGGTTTGGTACAGCTGGCTCTGAAGGCACGGACAAATTGTTTATTATGAGGACTTGGTTTAAATCGGGTTCTTTATGTCCGAAATAATCACTTGATGTTCTTCAGCTGCAGTTGGGCTCGGCTGCCCTGCTTGCAGGGTCAGGACCTGGTGGGTGTGATGGGGGGGGGGGGGCATGAGGCCGCAGGGCGATGCCAGCGCTGGGCAAGGCAAAGCAGGGCTGGGTGCCAAAGGCGTGGGGATGCTGGGCTCGCCATCCCTCCTCCTCCTCCTCTCCCTGGCAGCGGGGACAGTCCCCATCCCCTGGCTGGGTGGCGGGGAAGCCTCGAGCTGTCCCGTATTTTGGGCGATGGAGGAGCTGTTCCCTGCAGGCAGGAGCTGGCCCCCGCAGCCTCGCGCAGGGCGTCCCTCCCCTGGGAACCCCGCGCCTTTCCTGAACGCACAGGCCTGGGGCTGAGCATCCTTCATCATCTCAGTGACAGCCTTAGAACAGAGCAGCTCGCTGGCACCCTTGGACCTGCCCAGAGATGGGGGCTTGCTGCTCGTTGGCTTTGTTTGAGATCAATTTTGGGGAGCAAATTTCCCGATGGTTGCGGAGGATGAGGGTTTGGTGGGACTGTGCTGCATGGGGAGGCTTTTCCTTGGCCATGGCTGGAGAGGGGGCAGAAGTTGGGCAGCTCCCCTTAATTACGGACAGGGACATCACCGCTGACCATCAACCGTCAGGTATTTGTGTTTCTGCCTCTCTTTTCTATCTATGACTGATGGCTTGCAAAAAAAAAAAAAAAAATCCTCTTTGCAAGGGAGAAGGTGGCAGAGATTCTTACCAGCAAGTTACTGTTTTTCTGGGAATGATACACTCCTTAAAATTGGCAAATATCTGCGTCATCAGAAATGGGTGACTTTGAGGCGGTGTGACGGGGCGCTCCCTTCCCAGCTCTGCTGACTGCTTCCCTTGTGACCGTGTGGAAGGAATTTAGCTTTTCATCTTGGCTTTTTACCCGTAGAAGCGAGGTGAGTGTATGTAAATAGCCCAGAACATCAGCTGATGAATAGCTTAACAGAAAATAATTACTATTTATAGCCGGAACAGCCTAATCCTGAAATAGTAGTGAGGGCTGCATGTGGCAGGAAAGAAATAACATCAAGAACATCCATTTATAACTGTAATTTTGGTAATGAAATACATCCCCCCCCGTGCTGGACGGAGCCGTCGCAGTGTGTGCGTTCCCCCGATTGCCCAACTTGCCACCGGGGGTTTTCCGCCCCCCCCCTCGCCCGCTGAGCAAATTTGTCCTTACCTGCCTTTCTCCTTCCATACTCGGTACCACTTCAGCAGCCTCACCGTGTTCTGGCGTTTGGGGTTCAGGCAGTGCTGCTGCTCCCCCCTCACCCGCGTCCACAGCGTCACGCTGCAAGGCAAGCGAGCACAGGTTACGGCGATGCCGGCCCTCGGCTCCCACGTCCGGGGAGATGCCAGGGTCGGTCGGGGGGGCTCTCGCCCCGGCGGGCAGCGGGAAGGTTTGCACGCTCTGTGGGTTATGGCAAATATTTGATTTTATTGCGATCACGTTGGAGTAGCTGCTGTCAATCAGTGCCGTGAAGTATTGCCCACAGTTATACTGGCTTGGACCAGATGAAGACTTGCCCACTGTTTTTAATCAGTGGCTTTGCTCTCTTGTCTGTTAGATATTTCCTTTGGAGCTTAATAGCTGATTTAATTAGAGTTCATTCAGGCAACCACAAGGTCTTTGCATGAGGAGGTGGTTCCCTGACACTCAACTGGGCTGCATCCAAGTGAAAAGGTCAGACCTGGTTCATTGATTATTTTTTTCTTTGCTTTTTTTCTGTTTTAATTTTTTTTTTAGTTTTTTTTTTTTTTTAGTCAGCAATATTTTAAATCCTTGCACGTGGCAGGGTCCCTGTGTGCCCAGTGGCCTAGCTCTGAGCCCAGGCAGGCAGTCCTGGGGGCTTCAGCCTCCTCGGATCGCAGGCTGCTCCCTCCCTCCTTGCCATCAGCGGCGGCTTGGCATCCCCTTGTTGTCCGGACAGGGTGTGCTGGGAGGCAGAGCGTGGCAAAGGCCTTCCCATCATTTTAGGCTTCCCCCGGAGAGCTTAGCGAAGCCGTTGCTGTTGCTCTGCCACAGCCAGGCTGACACGGGAGACTGGAACTGCTTCCCTAGAGGATGGCTTTTCAGAAACGTCAAGGCTGCTATCACCTCTCAGGACTCAAACCCAAGCAGATTTCCCTTTTGGTTGTTAATTTTGTGATTAAAAAACAGAAAAAAAAAAAACAAACCAAACCCAAACCAAAAACCCTCACAATTTTAATTGACGTTATTAATTTTCTGGAAATACCATCCATAACAGGGAAACGCCGTTTCCAGTTTAAGTAAAATCCTATAATGGAATTTAATTTAAACACTGCTAGAGCAAAACGATGGCAGCAACCCAGATGTATCTGTGCATGCTGATGGGCTTCCTTTATGGTTCAGAAAGGGGCTGTTTATCCTCTAACACGAGAAGCGGTGTCTTGCAGCCGCTCCCAGCTCACCCGTGCCGGACTGGAAGCGAAACGCCGCGGGTTGCCGGCGTCAGCCCAGCTAAGGGTCTCACCACGCTTCCCATTCCAGCGTTACACAAGACGTTAAAATAGTTCCTTCCGTTCAATTAACCCTCTCCCCTGCTCCCCTTCTCTGCTCCACCTCCATCAGGTGTGAGCTGAAGTCACAAAAAGATAAGGTGTGAGTTTTGGGGGGGGGGGTTTTCTGGGGGGATGCAGCCCTTTCCCCAGCGCGTGGGAAGGTGGTGGGAGGTCTCCGAGAGCCCTGGGTCTGCAGGCATCGGGGAGGGAAGGGTCACTGCTGAAACTATGGATCGTCTCTGCTCCAAGGGCGTTCTCAGGAGCCCCTCTGTGTGAGAAGAGGAATTTTCCTATAGCTATGGGAGTGAAACCAAACCTCGGCTGGAGGCACAGGCACGTGAGTTTTAAGGGACTTGAGGTCGGCACAAAGTTTCTCCATCCAGCAGCCGCCCTCTCGGCTGTGCCATCCGTACTGGCTGATGCCAGACCTGGGCTTGGATTTCTTTTCTGACAGACCATAAAGGGCATTTCCAGAAAGTGATGTACGAGCTGAATCGCAGGAGGAGCAGAGCAGGAGCACCTCTGGAAAGCAGCAAGCCCTAATCGTGCACCATGAATGAAGGAAGACAATTTTGGATTTACTAGAGCCTGCAGTCTAAGGAGGAGGAGATGCGTGGTTTGCTTCTCGGATGAACAAGCAGAGCTGATCTCAGGCTAAGGTGTATTGCTTTGACACCACACACAGGTCTTCTGCTTTGCTGCTGGAGGCTGGACAGCAGAGGAGATGTTCCCGAGGCAGCCCCATGGCCTCGTGCCCCCCTGCACCTCGTCTGCAGGGGTGGTGGGGCTGCGCCTCTGCCTACAAACACCCTGTCCCCAGGGCCACAAGGGTCCTGGCTCTGCCCCGTTCATCCCAAGGTGGTGCAGGGTCTGCTGCCCACCTCGGCTGTCCCTGGAGAGGGGCTCCCAGAGGCGCCTGTTCCCCATCAGCTGTTGTCACCCCACCACGTCACCCCTCTTTGGGACGGGGCAATACGTGGAGGGGGGTTGGATCCTTTTGGGTAGAATGAGTGAAACCTCCCTCCTAATTTCTGCTGCTTTTCTTCTTTCTGGGAGGCAGATGCCCACACCACTACTGCTAGATGTACCGTGAACCTTGATAGGTTTTGAATAAACTGAGGATCCAGTTTGGCTGTCTCTTCCCCGTACCACAGCTCTACTGTGGGGGGGGTATGGCCAAAGACACATTCCTTCCTAAACTGCACCCCCATACCTCCTACTTCTCTGCCAAACGTCATTTATATCGTGTTTCTGCTGTATGAAAAGGTACAGGAGCTTTTGAGGAGGGCACCCAGCTTCAACAACTCGTTTTGGATGATCACTGCAGCCACAAACACCCAGCTGCAGGAATTTAGCCCTCCTGTGCCTTGCCGAGAGACTCCCGGATCAGTTGGTTCTCGGAACATTAATTTCAGTTTGCTTTCAGTGCTGACTTCAGACGGCGTTAGGGTGGCTGGAAAGGCGGCGACGGCCGTGGGTTAGCCCTGCAACAGCGATGGGAGAGCGAGGGGACAGCTCTGTCCCCACAGCCCCTGCATGCCCAGGGCAAGCCCCCGGGCTGGAATAGCATTGCCTGGTGCCTGCATAGCTATCCGGCTGGGAAAGCCACCGTGCGCCCTCCCGGCATTCCCAACTTTCTGATTGGAAGTGAAATGTTGTGTGAATGAGATTTATTTGATACCCCCTGGCCACCAGCTGCTTTTGGGCAAATGCCCGGGGTGGGATGTGAAGCGTTAGTGCTCCTCTATGCCATCGTTTTGCTACTGAAAGGTCAAAGCAAACAAAGTGAAGCTGCAAGGAACTGATTCAGGCAGGGATGCTCTGCTCTGCAAGTGTTTTTTTCTGTTCAGGTTGCAGTCAGCAGATCTGGGTGTCAAAGAGGTGTCTGACGTTCCCCGAGCTCGGCATTGCTCACAGCGATGCTGCTCTAAATCTGGAGGAAGCCTAAGGAAGTGTGGCTCTCCGTTCCTCCACCATATGCCCTCCGCCGAGCCTGGCAAGCCATTTCTGCACGGGCAGGATCAGGCTCCCGTGGTATCTCCTTGTTTCTGCCAGTCGGATGGGCAGGATTTGGCCCCGTGGGCATCTCAGAGCATCGGAGGTGGTACGTGGCTTGGCAGGACGGGGCTCAGATCCTGCTGTTAAAGCACCTTTCTAAGATTAAGCAATGGCAACTGTTCAGGGAGGGAGCACAAATGCTGGAGTAAATCTGTTCGGGGGGGGGGGGGGCCGTAGCTGCTTTTGGGGACCCTTTCCCCCCTCGCAGGTGGCAGAGGGGCTCGGCGCAGTCTTCTCTGCTGATCTGCCCCGCTGGTCCTCATTCAGCCCCACATGCTGGTTGGATGGCGCTTTGATGGGGATATCCAAAACGGGGCAGACCCCCCCCCCCTCACCCCAACCACCCATATTTAAAATCTAAAAAAAAAAAAACCAAACCCAAACCCTCCTTTTGAGCCAGTCATCAGAGATGTCCAACCCCCCGTACCTGCCCCGGTTTGGTTTGTCACTGCATCACTGGGTGATGTCCTGGCTTGCGGTGAGGCTGGGAGGAAAGCGTCTCCTTCCGCACTGGGTAACCCCATCGAATGCAAGGGGGTGGCTCTGGTGCAACGCAGGCAAAAATCTGACTCTGGCCGGGATAACGCTTCCTTGCAAAAACCACCGTGGCCCGAGCTCTGCTCGTGTTCTTATTCTGCACGCCCCAAATCGCTCGAGTAAAATAGTTCTGGATTTTACACCAGGCAGCCTGGAGTGGGATTTGTCCCTATCGCCACTTTGAACTAATGATTTATCCTTTCATTGCTAACTTGTGCTGTAAATATTTCTTTCAGTTAAAAAAAAAAAAAAAAATTATGTTGAAAACCGATAGCTGGGTTTTTGGTCAGAATTGCAGGTTTTATTGCATCCGAGGCAGCAAATGACTACTCCCAGGAATTAGCATGCAAGGGCGCGAGAAAAACAAAGAACAAAGAAGGAACTTGCAGCGTAAGGTAAAGCCGTTCAGCTGATAGGGAAGGAAAAAGCAATAAATGAGGGAAAACTTACATAATCATCTCTTCCACGCAAAACGGGTACCTCGGTTTGATTTCCAGTTTCCGCACGTTAGAGAATCTTATTTTAGGACCTTTCCTCGAACATTTGCACTTTACGCCTACGAGAGAAAGCATTTTCTCATCTGCCTGCAAAGCCTCCTGCATACCAAGCGTCCCTTCCCCGCCAGCCGACGTGCGCGCACAAACTCGTTCGGGCTTCCGAGCCTCCGTGGGAAAAGCTCAATTTTGTAATGCCGTTGAGCCTTAAAGAGAGTAATATTTTCTCTGCTATCTCCCAGGAAAAGGCAGCGGCTCTCTGGCAAATACGTTTTAGAGCGCTGCGTATGCTCTGAGGCTTAGTAAATAGGAGAGCTTTTGAAAGTGCACCTGCTGTGATTAAATGGAATTGTATTTAACAAAAAAGGAAACGAAAGAGTCGGAGCTCGCTTTAAACCGAGCAGGCGAACGCACACCTCGGCTACTTTCCCGGTCGCTCGCGTCCCTCTTGGACTTTGTAGGACTCCCAGTCCTTTCTCCTCGCGCGGACGCCGCCGTGCCTTCGCGGCCAGACAAAAGCCGAGTGGATTTTCACCATCGCTTTTGTGCGCGGCAGAAAATGCCCACTGGCAAACCCGGTACCATCCGTGCTGCCGTATCACATCCAGCTCCGCTCTTATTTTCCCCATGCGCCCCACGCTGGGTTTCAGAGGAGGTATTTGAGCTATATTCCTGAATAACGCGGCGTGATTCCCCCCCCGGCACCCTCAGCTGGGGCTCGCCATCAAGACACAACTTTGCTGCGGGTGTTTTACCTCTACTTCCACCTTCCAACCGCTCGCCGCTGCCGTACCCCGCGGGTGCAAAGGCATCGCTTTGCCCGGTGCGCGGGGGCCAGCCAAGATCCAGCTCAAGGCTGGCAAGAGGCAAAGGAAAAATTGTTGGGAAAGCAACCCCCCGGGAATAAGCGGAACGAACCGACTTACCTTCAGCGCTGGCGAAGCACAGGGCGAGGAATAGCAGAAGCAAAGCTGCTGTCAGGAGCTTCATGGCGAGCCGGCGGGTACCCACCGAGCGCCGGGGGTTTTAAGGCGTTTGCTGGCCCGGGGCTGGCCCCCAGCTCCCCCCGTGCCCGGGGCGGGTGGAGGCGGGCGGGGAGGGCTCCGCTGGTGCCGCCCTTAAAGCCGCTGCCCGGCTCCGCTCCTCGCTCAGCGGAGGGGCGGGAGGGGACCGGCCCCCACCGCCGGCCCGGCCCCCGGGGGGGGGGGGGGACGGGACGGGACCCCCGCCCCGAGCGGCTGCGGGGGGGGGGGGGAATGGGGGGGGAGGCTGCTGCGGCGCTGCCGGGGCCCCTCTCGCCGCGGGGTGGGGGGGTGTGTGTGTTCTGGGGGGGTTACTGGTGTGGACTGGTGTGAACGGGGCTGCCCTCTCTGGGGGAGCCCCGGCTCCGCAGGAATTCCCGGGTGCCTGGGTAGGAAGATTTGGAGGCGCCTCACCTGGGGAGCGTGTCAGCTATGGACTGGGGGGGTCTTGTTTGGCTTGAACAGGCTTCCAAAGGGAAAGGAAATCTTAGTGAATTAAAGGGAAGAGGAGGGTGGGGGGAATAAAATATTCCTAAGAGCGTTGTCAGGTGGGTTTAGCAAGCGGCACGTCTCGGGAAATAAGGTCGATTTTGGGTTGCTCTAATGAACGCCGCAGCAACGGTCTGCTCCGTGAAGAACGGGGTAGCGACGCGCGGGAACCTCGCGGGGGTAAATGCGCGTTCCCCTCTCCTCTGCGGAGTCTGTTTCTGATTTCAGCAGCAGCTAAAATAGCATCTTCAAAATCCGGATCCTTGCCTGCGTAACCGAAACGGGTGCAGATCAGAGTCTGGTCTCTGATCTCCTTCGTAGTAATGTATCCAAAACATATTGCAGATAAATGCCTCTGCTGCTTCCCGGGTCACCCCAGCCCCTCTCCCAACACCCCGCTGCCCACGCTCCCCGCTCCCACACCCCTCCATGCTATTAAACCCTTCGGAGACCGGCCGTCCTGCCAGGCCAGGCAGCGCTCGGAAGGATCACGCCACGCACTCCCAGCTCCGCTTGCATTTTAAGTTTCCCACATGGCTTCGTTCCTGCCGGCTCCCATTGGCAGCAACCATCCCCACCGCGTTCCCGGCCCGGGTGTTGGCAGGCTGTGAGTACAGCCCTACCACACGCAGCCTGCACGTTGTGCACAGGCAGCGCAGGCAGCTGCCTTGTTCCTGGCCCTGGGTTTCATGCGAGACGTGCCGCCGCGCCGGGAACAGACTGCCTCGCCGCTGCCCTGCATGGGATGGGGGAGCAGGGGTGGGCGGCCGACGTGGCAGGGAGCTTTTGGGGTGAAAGCCCCGTTCCCGGGTGGGGTTGGGTGGCTGCTGCCGGTGCAATGGGGCGGGGGGGACGGTATGACAGGTTTTGTTATTGGGTATTCGTTGGGTATTTGCAGTGCCCAGCTCTAAATCAGCTCCCGAGGCTCTCGTTGCACCCTGCTAGGGAAGTTTTGGGGTGTGTGTTATTAAAGGCCAACAGGACTAAAGAGAGGGGCTTGTTCTACCGCCTGGTGATAAAAATGTGCAGCCGAGGCACGGCAGGACTTGGTTCAAACCTTTGAAAGAAATTGCCATTATCCAATTCCTTATATGAGGAAGAAAATAAATATGCAGGAGAGTGCAAAAGGGCTCGTTGCAGAGTCGCTCTCGGCTGGGTGGTGAGGATGCTCGCCGGGCGCCGGGGAGAGTTGGCTCAATCTGATCCAGGTCCTATCCAGGGCTGTAATCCTGCCCTGCCGCCGCTCCGGGTAATTCCCTCCTTCCAGCCTCCTCTCCACCGTGCGCAGGAGCAGTTTCGGGGGGGACCTGTAGGAAGGGAAAGCCATTTTCCCTTCACCGCTGCTAATAAAAATTTGGGTGCAGCTTTAGCTGATGCTAATTTGAATGTTCCCGAAACCAGGAAACTCATGTACAGGTCGGAGAAAAATTGAAGGAAATTCTCAGGCTTTCCAAAAGTGAATATCCTCTTCTTATACGACTTTTATTCGTGTTGGAGGAGCCAAGCTTATTAGCTATTGAATAAGCAAATTGCTGCTTTAATTTCAATTTAGGTGTAGAAAGGGATGTATTTGAGGTGTGTGTAAATACAGTAACTGCTCACTATGTGCCCGAGCAGCTTGGTGCTTCTATGCCAAGCGCTGGCTTTGACTGTAATTATTTCTGAGAGCTCCAAGGTGCCTCCTGCCTGGTGTGACAGACTTTGGTGGCCACGTACGGCTGTCTCTGACACCTGCTCTATCTCGAAACGATGATCACAGACGAGGAAGCTTTAGCAAAGGATCTGAGGGAACGGAAACGTAGGTGGAATTCACCACCGTCCGCCCCAAAAGGAAACCCTGGTAATCCAGATATTTTTTTTTTTGCGCAAGCACAGGCCGAGTGGCTCAGCCTATTCTGATGCTTCGTGTGCCTGCAGTATCTCCAGCAGATCTGCTAAGCCTCAGCAAATGGGTTTCGGCAAGCAGCCGGCTGGGGAGGGCTGAGCATCACTCTGCCCTGGTGAGACCCCACCTGGAGCTCTGGGTCCAGTTCTG
>BOSO01015215.1:0-14454 GCA_018403395.1 Gorsachius goisagi | reverse complement strand
GTCACCCGCAGAGTAAAGAAGTTTTTCCTCATATTCAACTGGAACCTCTTGTGTTTCAGTTTGTGCCCGTGGCCCCTTGTCCTGACGCTGGGCACCACTGCAAAGAGACTGGTTCCGTCCTCCTGACTTCCACCCTTAAGATATTTGTACGTGTTGATGAGGTCCCCTCTCAGCCTTCTCTACATTTTTTTAATGTTTTATTTTCTTGTGAGAAAGGTGTTCCATGTGTTTGTGTCAAAATAAATAAATAAAGATGGATGCTAATTTCCTATTTTGAATAAGAATACTTCTGTTTGGTAACAGGGGTGGGCTCTGCCCCGCTCTAAGCATTTAATCACGTGCGCAACTTCCAGCAACCGGATGAAGGCAAAACTGTATTTCTGTGCTTAGAGCATCACAAAACGCTTCGGTGGCTGATCTGGGCCCCGGTCAAGAGGTTTTCTGGTTCAGGGTGAAATGATCGACTTGACGTATGGAAACAGCAGTTTGATTTTTGCCCTGCCCTTACTATTTCTAGGCATAGTCAGGGGGACATTGATACAGTTAACGCCACAGAAAGATTATTGTCCAGCTGGGGACTTTTCAGATGTATTTATTTATTTATTTCCAAACAGGCTTCCAGGAAAACACATCTACATTGCCGAAGGTATCGCTGTGATTTATGACTCCCTCATATTTTCCAGTAGAAAAGGGCTTAATCCATTTCAGTCCCTTCAAAATTAATTGGCATGTTTAGCAGTTTCCAGTAATAAATATTGTTACATCTGTTCTATTGTTTCCTGCTGAAAAGTTGTTTTGATTTTAATTTGTTTCTGATTATTCCCCCCAGCCTCCGTTTGGGGAAATCATTCCCTTTTAATTCGTTTTGTTTGGAGCCCGGCTCCACCGCCGGCATTTCCCCCCCCCCCCCCTCCCCGGCTTGGGCTGCAGCTGCCTGCACCGCACCCGCAGGGACGGCGGCGATCGCCTTCGCCGAAAAACGCACCTCGGTGCGATAGCGCGATGGGATACGGTGAGTTTCTATGGGCAACCACTGAAGCTGAGGGTTGGCATCAAAAACTGGTGCTCTCGGAGCAGAGCAGTCGTATTTACACACAGCGATTTTCTGAACTTCCTCGTAATGTGGCTCCTTTCACCTTCCCTGCACCCCCAATTGCTTGTGATGGGAATGGACGCAGCGTGGCCAACATCTACTGCACCACTTGTGAAATATCCCCGAGTTTTCTTTTTAAATGGTGGCCGCAGGGTGTTGCTCGGTGTTTTTCTTGTTGAAATACGGCATGGGTGAAAGCCGTGCGTGCCATCCCTCAGCCGGTGGCGCGGGGTTTCTGGGGGCTTGCAGGCACGCTCGTAAATCCAGTGATTGATGAGCACATTTCTTATGTCGAGGATCACCACAAATCTCTCCCCAGAGAAAAACAAATCACTGGTTGGACGCATCAGCTTTCAGCCCTGATGGCTGAGGTTTGATTACCTGAAGCTATTTGTGATTTATATTTTTCTCGTTCGTATCAGCGCGTAGCAAATCACGCCGCTGCTTCATCCATGTGAAAACGCGACTGCAAACCCGAGTTACGTATTGATCAACCGTTGGCGGTGATTTCTTCTGTGTTATCACTTAACTGCCCAGGGCTTTTCTGGGCTCACCTTTGGTGAATGTAGAGCTGGAGTGAGACACGAGCTTGGCATGGAGGGTTTCCTCCTTACCTGTTAACATTTTAATTGTATTTCCCATGAACGCACCCAACCATGGAGTTTATTTTCATCTCAGGATTTCTTGCCATATTGTGAATTGCTGAGCACGTGCTTTGGATGTTGGGGGCTGGGAAGGTCCCCTCCGCTTTGCTGGTGAGGAGTGGGGGGGGGGCCCAAGGTCCAAACACGCATTCCTTGAACGGCAGAGGAATCGGACCTTTTCCCACCACCCCCAGCTCCCAGTCTTAGCACTGCAGCTCTCTCTCTGCTGATTTATTTGAGGTCAATTCCTGCTGGTGGTGACAAGTGACTTTGGGTGATCTGTGTGCTTAATATAACGAGCAGAATCCATCGGGAATGTTATTTATCTTGAGCTATAGATTGGTTACTGACTTCTGCGCCGTGCGATGCACAACTGGTATACAGATTTGAGCAAAACCCCCCACACATGTATTGTCAGCAATCCATGTCTAATAATTTGGTCATGTTACCTTTTCCTTTTACAAAGTGCAATGCAGCTGTGAAACTATTGACGTGGCAAAAAACTGAAGCACCTATGGAGGCTTTTTAGTTTCTTCTGGGATCCTTAGGATAAATGAAAAGCTAGTTTATGGGAATGGAGGGTGTGCATTACAGACTCCTACTCAAATGGATGACTGTTCGGTCAAAGCAGGATGGCCCACACGCTGCCAGGGCTGTGCAGAAGATGTTTCAATTTTCACGCAGGGCTGAGGAACTGAGCAGTAGACAGACTGGGGAGCAAAACATGGTAGGTTTTTGTCCACAAAACCAGGTTTTCCCATGGGACTAAACACCCCGAAGTCATCTGCTCCGGTGGGTGCTCTGGTGGCAACATGCTGGTACCTTCTGCAACCCCAAACTCCTCTAGTGCATCTACTCACAGGCAAACCCACCCAAACGAAGTGAATTATTTTTGCATTTTTGGATGTCGTTTCTGCCCCCGTGGGTCTCCACCCTAGGATGAGCTGCACCATCCCCCTGGCTGCACTTCAGCGTCCCGTGGCCCGGGGCTGAGCCGTGGACGCTGTGTTGCAGAGGTGCATCGTTCGCCTTTCCCACTGAACATCTGGCCCTGCTTGCTGTTACTCTCCTCCATCCAAATTTTGCAAATGTCCTGAAGTATTTTGGAGCGCTTGTCGCTGTGCGGGAGGGACAAGCACCTTGATGAATAGCATCACGTGCGGTGGAGCAGCGGAAATGGCCGGCAGATGAGGCGAGTTTCAGAGGGGAAGACAGAAGCGATGCGGGTGAGGAATTGGTGGGGTGGGATGCCTGCAGATGCGCACCGGCCCCTGCCGAATCGCCGGGGTAGCCTATTGCCCACGGACGAACCGGGAGAGGTTTCTAGGACAACTGCTGGGCTTTGGGAGCAGGGGAAGAATGGAGCCAAAATCTTAAAAGTCAGATGAGGAGAAAATGAGGAACATCTGCTGAGACGTGTGAAAGAGCCATTTGTGCTCACTGCAACCCGAAGCGTTTCTCGAGGAGCCGCGGCGGGCGTGGGTCGGGCTCGCCGTCCCCGCACACGGGCTGGCTGGCGGAGGGGGGGGGGGGGTGTGTCAGGGATGATTTACGTGCTCGTTACAGCCACAGCTCCGGACACTGCCCTGGGTTTCACCGGTGCATCCCCCCAAGACCTCAGCACCCACACTTGGCTTCACCTCTGCGCGTTCCGAGAGCAAAACCTCTGGGCTGCAGGGAGGTGAGGTCCTGGGGCCGCCGCTGCTGTACGATTATCAGTGATATTCGTGGGTCATAAAGAACAGGTTTCTGCCATTCTTTCACTCCTGTGTCTGACACCATGGGGGCACAGAGCTGCACGTCTGCTGCGTGTCCCCGGGCCAGCCACCCCCCCCCCCCCCCCAAGGTGCTGAGGGCGAATTTTCCCTTGACTGCGATGGAGCAAATCGCTCTCGCTGGCCGCTCTGCTATTTTAACGGATCAGCTTTTTGCCTCTAATTAGGCTATTTTCTGCCATGCAGAAGGGAATTGGGAGTGTTCCGAGTCGGAGGTAGCGAGCAGCCCAGAAGGATGGCACCTGCGGTAGCTAATCAGCCGCCGCTTCAGCGGGCTCAAATTAGGAAGGCACACAAAAGAGCGAGCAATTTTGAAAATGAGGATGAGCGGCCCTAAATTTCTAAGAGCAATTATGTTTTCACAGCTGTGCTGGTTGCCCCAAATGCATAGAAATCAAGTCAAACCCCAAATCCTTTAGCTCAAAGAAAATTAACCTTCCTATTTAAACTCCATGAGAAGTAAACTCGCTTTCCCTTCAGACGAATAATGTGGTCCTGAGAAAACCCAGTGGCAAGTTATGTTGTAATTACATTCTTTGAATTAAAGTTTGTCAGTCCAAACAAAATAAACAGAAGCGCGGGCAGGGCAATGGATATATTACACTTGGAATAAAATTTGGCCCTGGTATATTGTTTTCATGCTGAAGCTCTGCCAAAGCTCGTCTACTGTAATTGCGTCTATCGCCAACTTCTAGTACGAATAACGGAGACGACCCGAGAGCTGGTGATATAATTCTTGCGTTAACATCTCGTTGGCACCATGGAAGGACTTGGCCAGGTCTCATTTCTCAGGGATGAGCCCCGGAGTTGCTGAGTTACTCAATGACTCTGAAGTTTGCCGGGTGGGATGGAGATGAAGCTGTGCCGACAGGCAGGGTTTGCTATGAGGGGCTCACGGGGGGGCTTGGGAGGGCCCCCGGAGTGAGGCTGAGCAGGGCTCAATGTAGGCTGGGAGCTGGGTTTTATTTGAGCTCTTCCTTCACCCTAAGGGCATCCTTCTGGCTGGCGGATCCCGAGGATTAGTAGGTCTTTCTGGTAGGACAGGCTCTCTACGGAACGACACAAGGAGAGGGAGGGAGCTGGTTCTTACAAGGGTGGGGTTTAATCCTATGTGCTTAATCTCCACGCATGCTTTTCGGGGGCTTGCTTTCCGTCTGGCTCTGCCCTGCCTGCCAGTTGCAGAGGGGAGGCAGCCGGTGGCTTGATCCCATCCTGCTCAGCACCCTTGGGTGCCTGGTGTGCCAGCATAGCATCTCTGGGATACCCACTGCGCATGCTCTTTGACTGTCTTTAAGAGTTGCCAGTTTTGGGTTTTTTTTCTCTTTCTCTACCTTTCTGTGAGTTCCTGCTGTTCCCTTCCTTCAAACACACTGCTTTGCGTGGGTTTTCTCTGAAAAAGATATTAAATTATGTGGGGCAAACCCCACGCTGGCCATGGGGCCAGGAAGGATGACTGGCTGGTGATGCCTCAGGTTTGTGGGATTCTTCTGGCTCCAGGGTCTCAAGGAGCTTTCCAAAGCATGACCTAATCCCATGCCAGGCCATGTCCAACACTGGTTTTGGGGTGTCCCAAAAAACCTTTGCTTTAAATTCATGTGATTTAAAAAGAAAGATGCTGGGGAACACGGGGAACGGAGCGCTCTCAAATCTACATGTGTCACTAATGTAATAGAAGTAGAGAAAGAAATAGTTTGACCCACATTCCTAAAGTTATTAAGCAGCAGAAGTGAAAAAAAATCCTCTCCCCCGTTTGATACATTTTTCCCTAAGTGACTATTACTTGTTTCTTTGCATCCAAAATAGGAAATTATCAAGATTATGAAATGCAAAGGAAATAGAGAAAGTGAATAGGTAGGGCAGGGTCCTGAGGAAAGGTTAAATCCTTTAGCAAACCTTGTCTCCTTACATATAATGTGAAATATTCCAGGTTTGATCAGCTGCAGCTTATTTTATGTTCGTTACAGTTATGTTTGCTCCATTGGAAAAGGTTTCATTTTTTTTTTTAGCCTGTCCCTGTGTAAGATCAGGTGTTCATCGGTGTTCATCGGGCTGAGTTCCCTCGGCTGTTTCAGGGAGAGACCCATTCATTTAAAGGCACTCTGTGGTTCTAAAGGAAGGGTTAAAACATATTCCCTTCCCCGTTGATTTTGTATGCATTGCAGTCTAACTCGGTGATTCAGCTGGTTCTCTAGGGCCAGCACAGGTCACCCTGGCTGTGACTTGTAGACACATCCCTGTCCCCCAAGGACACGCTGCCTCATCTTGCTCTAGCACGCACCGTACCCGTTGCTTGGGGAAGTTAAAGCTGGGATCTGCCAGCGCATCTTGCTGGAAGAAAGATCATAGAAATGAACAGGAAAATGTTGACAGTTCAAGGAATAATTGCCCAGCTGTGGGTTATCTCTAATCCTCAGTCTCCCAAGGTGTTTACCTGGTTGATGGATGGCAAGCCGATTGCATCTGCCCCCCAGTCTCTTGCTCCTTGAGGATCCTATTACTGTCTACGTTTAATTTAATGCATAAGCAGCTCATGAAGATATCAAAAGGATGCGGTCTTGCCAATGGAGACCTTTCGGTCTGCTCTGAAGAATCGTGATGTGAACGAAGCGTAAACCCAAGGAATGAGGCTGGGTAAAGCTGGAGCTGTACAGTCACGTTTTGACTCAGTATCTGTAGAATTGGGAGCCTTCACTGTGTTTACATGGCCACCGTTGGGGATGGTCCATGGGAGCTCCTCTCTGCTGCTAGCAAAGATGTGGAATCCTTGAATTCAGTTCAGGAGAATCAAACTGTCTGCCTGTAACTGAGCCCAGGATTTCTCAATTCAAGTACAGATTTTCAGCTCATGAATGCTGCATATAGGCTTAAAAATTCTGTAATTCTGAGCTGTCTGCTGTGCAGCAAACAAAGATTTTGTGCCTGTTTTCCTATATAAATATTTATAACAAAGCTGGTGGCTACTGGTCGAATGTGAATGTTTGTTGTTCTCAGCATTTTTGGACATAATTTACCAAAGATTTACATGTGGTTTTAATACACAGTAACTTTCTACTGCTGGAAGGCCTTGGATTAAGATCAACTACAGGAATTGCTTCGAGAAGAAGAGAGAGTTTGAGGTGCAGAAGGTTTTATGTGGTTGATCAGAGGCTGTTCTGATAACGGGGCTTGGCAATAGGCAGGTTGCACACAGGGCCACCACTGTAATGAGTTCAGAACGACTGGCGGCCGTTCGCTTAGCAGGTATAAGCAGAGATACAGATAAATACACCCCATTTGCTGTAGATTTTGAAAGGGTTTGTGCAGGAATGGACTGGGCTTTGTCGCTGTGACCTGGATGCTCTTTGCCTTGAGCTGTGAGGACCAAGGGCGTGCAGAGGGCAAAGAGAAGATTTTAAAGATGTAAAGAACAGTTATGTGGCCAGTTCTCACCTAAACTGGGACCTGGGGTGGCATTCAGTTGGTCAAAAACCAGCACCCACGTTTGTCCTTGTTGTTTTAAGCTTGCTCTGTGACGGGGGAACAGAAGCAGATGCTCCTGGGCAGTTCCAGCCTTCCCGAAGTAGATACTGGGGCAAGACAGGTAAATCACAGCCTGACCCCCCGTTGTCCCTCTCAACTGGGTGATCCAGGTGTGTGTAACTGGTCCCAGCTGTGTGTTGGTGTTAGCTGGGGCTGATGATTTCTTTGGTACGTTTGCAAACCCTGCTGTGAGCAGATAATCCCACCCGTGGCCATCTCCCGGCGGCTCCCCTGCCCTGCCCACCAAAGCTTCACGCGTCAGCGGTTTTCCCTTGTGCAAATGGAATGACCTGGAGTTATATCTGAAACGAATCAAAGTCGGTAGTAACCGGCAATGTGTGTGGGCAGAGCGGCATGGGAAAACGCCGGACCCCAGATGAGGGTGACTCCCCGGATCATCCCCTCAGGCCACGAGGAGGAGGAGGAGGAGGAGGGAAGATGCCGTCTTCTTTCTGGAGCATGAGCAACTTCGCCCCATAAAACCAATTTACTTGAAATGCAAGCAATTATAAATGAACAATCCATGTTCTGCCAGTAAACAAAATAGAGAGTTCTCCTTGATTTGCTAGTGGGAAAACTGGTGGAGTTTATTTTAATCTGAACCAGATTCCCCAAATTCTGGAAAGAGGGGAGTGGACTCTGTTGCAGACAGGCCAGCGGGGAGTTCAGGGAGGTGGTGGCACGTCGGCATCTCGCTGCTCGCCTGTGGATGCTGGGGGGGGGCTGCGGGGCACCAAGCCCGAAGCTGCTGCGTGCCGGGCAGGTGATAAAGCGGGACTGGCAGCTTAAGCTGGGCTCGAGCACTGGCAGCAAACATAATGTTCAACTCTTCTTTTTTTTTTCCCCTTTGGTGGGAAAGTTAGCATCTCTGCTTTCTCACAGCACCAGCACTCCCTGGGCATTTTGAAGGACAGCAGTGTTGGAGAAATCGGGTTTTAAAAAGTGTGTGGCCTCGCTTGAGGCATTTGAAGTCCAGGCAGCCTGGCAAAGCTATCTGGTTATGTCCTTAACATTTGGCTTCTGAGAAAGCTTTGAGAAGGGCAGAAGTCTGCAGGATATGGGAGAAGCAGTATTGGTATCAGCACCCAAAAAGAGGGTGAAAAGGGGATATAACTCAGGGCAAAGCATGGCCTTGATCTCACTGCTGTCGCAGACACAAATCCTTGCTATGTTCAAAGAAAACCAATTCACCTCTACTGCATTTGTTCCTCCTTCCCCACACCTACACTCAGGCCAAGTTGCTTCTTACAACCGCAGCTCTAGAAGGCTCAGGAACGCGTGCGATATCCTACTCACGGGGCACCTCCTTACTCCTCCTTTCGGGCTGGGTCAGACGTAATCCTGCCACCAGCAGAATGCAGCAGGTAATAAATTACCCTGTGTATAAAAGCAGTCCTTGCAGTTTCCATAACTAGTTTGGGCTTGTTATGACCCTCCGCAGCCTCTCCGCTACGTTGGCACACGTGCAAAATACCCATTGCCTTTTAAAAGGAACCTCCGGAGATGAGAAATGAGCAGTGCGGAGATGAGGATGTGTGAACTGGCCTTTTTTTGCTTTCTTTGCTTTGCTATTTGTTAATGGACCAAAGAGGTACCCTTGACAACAGATGGAAAATTAGTCCCAAGAGCGACCAGGGACTGCGGTGAAGATCATGGCCCATTGCACAGGAAGGATGTGTTCACTCTCCAGAAGATCTTACGGTCTAATTTAAGCCAGGAAACAGAAGGAAGGTAGATGAGGAGGAGGAGTAGGGGGGGGAAGAAGAGATACAGCCTCCAGGAAAGTCGTTAAGGAACACATGCCTTCCTGACTTCATGTCTTTTTAAAGTCTATTTTATCTCTGTGGGGCTTTGAACCTTTTGGAGTTTATTTAAGCTATTGCAAACTTGCTGACTTAGGGAGCAAATAAGCCTTTGGGATCAAAGCAGCTGGTATTGTCAGAGGTATTGAGGGTGAAAGAACACATTAGCAGAAGGAGAGCTGAGAATAAAAATGGAAAGAAAATCCAGCTTGATATTTTGTTCTCTTTTGCTTCTAACCTCCTTCCCAGCTTGATCCTTTTCATTTGAACAGGTATTAATTTTCTTTGCACGTATCCCAACAGTATAAATATTTAATGGTCCTAGATTACAGGGTTGAAATATGAGATTAGTTCCAACCTTAAAGATTTGTGCAGGATCTCTTCCTCACATTCAGATGACTCCCACATTGCAGGGAGGAATATCTCCCATCTCCGCGGGAGGAGCATCTCAAGCTCTATTTTGAGTTCATTTTCTTTTTTTGGTCTTGTTTGAAGCTCAGAAGACATCGACACCTCGCCCACTCTGAGTCTTTGCATAGCTATTTTCTGGTGACATGGTATGACAAACCAAATAACAGCTCCAGGTTACCGGCGGGTCTGGGGCATGCGGGCTCGGGAGCCTGAACGCTGTTTCCCACCCATAGCAAGCAGGCTCATGGCTTGGGAACCGTGCAGAGCATTCGGCTTGGAAAAGTCCATGCAAATATGGTAAATATGGGCAAGGTGTGCAATACGGCAGGGTCAACGCAAGTATGGTCAAGTTACTCGCAGAAGTTTTTGTGAACCCAGCAGGCAGATGTTTTCCTTCTCTTTTGATTTCACTCTTAAATAAGATAAGGGAGAAATATGGAGTAGAGGAACATCGGCCACTGATATTTCAGAGAGCTAACGTGGGAAGTAATGGAGATCACAGTACTTAGGTGCTCTGATGATCAGGCCATACCTTTACATGCCTGTATATAAGCTTAGGTGCCTACTTTCAAACCCACAAAGCGGAGAAAAAAAGCACTTAATATGTAAAACGGTGCAACATTTGGTAAAAGTTTGGGGATTGAAGCCAAAGCCCATGGGTTATCACTTACAGTCTCCTTTTGGGGGACAGTGGAGGTTTACCAAGGCAATCGGCAGCGCTGTGGGAGAGACCATCTCCAGCTGTGGCTCTCTTTCCTCTTGGTATATCAATGGATTGAGGGAATAATGGGAAACAGTCAAAATTCGGATACCCAGGTACCCTCATCCACTGCTCGTGGGCAGGGCAACGCAGCTCAGCCACATCTAGCAACAGCAGAGCTCCATCTGATGGGAAGCTATCAGCACTTAAGGTGACTAATTAATTAAATGCATCAAGACACAGAAATGACTACAGACAGAATGCAAAGCGAGAGATGATCTGAAGAAGAGGCCCGAGTTAACTCCTAAGCTCCAACCCGTGGGAACAGCAGGTTTTGCAGGACTCGGGCACTCTATGTAATTAGATGGTTTTGCTGAGCGCGGCGGCTCAAGTGACGTCAGACCCCGCCAGGATCCTCAACTTGTCTTTTAAATCCATCTCTGCTCTGGGAACGAGTGCTGCAAATGTCAAAGGAGCTTAAAATATTCATTACCAAACCTCATCATTCCAGCCCCGAAACGTTCACGGTGATTTTCTCAGTTGGTTTCACTAGGGTTTGGAGAGTCGCCAGCCGCTTTATGTGATAAGCCACGGCAAGTCACTATTGACAGAGGAGTCAAAAATTAAGTGTAAAGCACTGTCCATTTTCCTCATCCTTCAGCCAAAAGCAAGTTTGCAAAACTTAAGCGCTCTGTTCTAAAATCCTTTTACCCAAGTGACATTTAAATCTGCGGCTCACAAGCGTGATTTCACAGCATTAATATGACACTGCCATTAGCATGTGAAAGTCTACGTGCCATTCCAGTGCACGTATTTAGAGTGAAAATGGGACAGATTTGCAGCTCGTGTAAACCACCAAGTGCCTTTTTATGGCTCTCCTTTGATTTATGCAAGCTGAGATTTTGAGGCACACTTGGTAGTCTGCTCTTCAGCCTCTTTTTTTAATTAATGATATCAAAGTACGTTCTCTGGAGAGAGTCAGAGCGAAGATATAGCAACTTTTCCAGCTGAAAGAGCTAAAACATTGCTGAAAAAAATTGTTTCCAGGCATTTCAAATGATAGGGTCTTTTTTTCCCTTTTAAAAAGGAAAGGAAGAGAAGTACTTTTTTTCACTTAAACACTTTATCTATTTTTTTCACTTAAACACTTTATCTATTTCTTCTAGAAAATGCTGAGACAAAGTACATAGGCGATTTTAGAAATACTTTTAATTCTTTTTAGAACTACTGCCAAATGAACAAGAATACCTTATTTGAACATATTCCTCTATTTTTGAGAACCTTTTTAGAAGACTCCAAGAAAAAAAAAATCCCCCGCTACTAATGCGAAGTTATTTACTGGCTGTTTCAGATCGCTTTAGGTTGAGTTCCATCCGTGTTTGTGGTTTGGATTTACTCGGTGGTTTAATGAATTCAGCTCACCTGAAATAGGCTTAAAGTACAATTTTCATTGCGTCTCAACAGACAGGGTGTTAATTCCTTTTGTAATTGAAAAAAGAAGCGTACGGGGAGTAAATATGCCTTCAGCTCTTTCGGATGCTTAAAAGCACCTTCTTTTCAGGGGTGCTGGCAAAGCTGTTCAGGGCCACCGCGCTGCCCCGGGCAGTCGGCATCACCTGGGACGTGGCCTCAGCACGTGGGAATTGCAATTGTTATTTAAAAACCCCAGGCATTTATACCAGTATTAAGAAACCCTTTTGGGGGCAATGTTGCCCAGATCCGAGTTCTGCTGCATGGATTTAGCCACGTCAGGGGTTTTGCAGATCCACATTGGCTTTGGTCTGTAAAGGAAAGCAGTAGGAGCCAGAACTCCACAAGCTTCTCCTCCTCTCTTGTCCTGTTAGCAAAACAAACCATAAATACTCAAAATCGAGGAGTCATGCCCCAGCTGCCATGGAATGGGCTTAATAAGTGTAAAAATAGAGAGGGTGGTTGTCTTTTGATTTTGAGCCATCGGTCTGATGAAGTCTAGAATTTCACCATTCAACCCAAACGGTTTGAGAACGCAGTATCTAATGTAATCTCATTACTCCAGATTGAGAAATTAAAGACAACTCTGATTGCCGTGGAAGCAAGGTCCTGCAAAGCAACGCGGCTTCCTGCGAGTGAGAAGCATCCACCCGGACTGCATGAAGTCCTCGTGGATGGACTCTTCCATCTGGGAGGGAACCAGCCTAACGGGGCAAATGTGAGAAGCAGACGGGTGCCATAGGTTTCCATTGCTGTAATTTAAGAATAAAACCATTGCAGGCACTTGCCACGGCGTTGGTTGCAGCTCGGAATGCCACGTCCCCTTGAGGACTGGCCATCTAGGTGCTATCAGCAGAGGGGCGGTGGACCAAAGGAGAGCTTGAACATCTGCACTTAGATCCAGCACCTTTCTAGACAAATGCATTTTGAGCAGAAATTTGACTTTTAGTGAGTCCCCCCGTGAGAGGCTCTCTGTCCTGGGAGAGGAAAGGAGCCTGCCCAACTCCTGGTCCCTCCTGCCCCAAGCATGGTCTGGGCTCGAATAGAGGAGCTATCGGCAATTTTTATTCTGGTCATTTACTCCTTGCAGAACACAACTCTGCAATACAGATGTTAAGGCACAGCTGTTTACCATTTTTTTGGTCGGTCATGTGAATTGTCCCCTGGTAGGTTTCTTTTTTTTTTTTTTTTTTTTTAAGTCTAATGTCTGCTGGCAAAATCTGTGATTTTTTTTTTTTTTTTTAAAATTCCTATAATTAGTGACAGTGCCTGAGAAAAGACATGAAATGCTCCAGCAAAAAGATGTATCTGTCAGCTGTGGATTCCTCCCTGTCACCTTCACAGCGAGGAGGCGTCTCAGCAGCTGTGCTAGAAACGTGGGCTTCTTGGCTGTCTCCCACATCCCGACTTGGAGTTCCACGCTCATTTTTAGCAGAGCTTCACTTCAAATGAAGCCCCCAGCCCAGATCCTCCCCTGGGCTCATCCTGCTCCTGCAAAGAGGTACAGGAGCTCAGCATCCCATGCTGAAGCCAGCCAGCACTGTTGGAGCACGTGAGGTTGGAGTGGGAGTTTCTCCAGGAGTTGGAGACCATGTGGGAATCATCATTTTCCAGAAAATATGTTTCGAGCTCAGTCCTTCCGCTAAGACGCCTCCTCCGACGGCCTGGGCTGCCGGCTCCCCAAAGCCATGGGGAGAGTCTGGTGCCCCGTTGACGGGACAAGGAAGCTGGTTTGTGGGTTATGTCCTAAGCCATGGAACCCGTCATTCGTGAGACATCACAGTCCTGGCAGGGCTTCCCAGGCTTGGGCTCCACTCATTTCTGAGATCCTTTTGGTCTGGGCAGGTTACAGCGTTCTCTGTTCCCTCCACTTTCCTCGCCTGCTTTTGGGATGTATCTCCCACAAACAGAGCCACAGGAGCAAGGAGCAACGCTGCCTCTCCCTACACCCAGCACCAGCCTATCCATCCCAGCACCCACAGCCTGCAGCCTTCCTGGCATGAATTAACTCTTTGGGCACAAAAAAATCAGCCGTGGGTGTTTGGTGGGGCTTCCGAAACACCCCGTACATCAGCCAGCGTGAGATTACATGGAGACCAAATTAGCTGGGAAGGAAACCTGGAGCAGGGGCAGCTGCCTACAGCTCCCCCAGGGCATTTTCCTTTTTCTCATTAAGCCTCTAACCATAAAGTAGCAAAGGGCTTCGAAACACTTTCTCTAAATTCTTGAAAACCCCAGGTCCTCTCACAAGAGGAAAACCTTACGGATTCAAGCAGCTCATGTGGTTTCCAGGGCATCACTTAGGGTTTTTTTTTTTTTGGAGTTTGAGGTTACCTGGCCATGCCCTTCCAGGCTCCTGGCAGGGCTGGGATAGCTGAGGGATTTTGGCAACTCAGTAGGAATCATATACCCCAAGTAGGGGTGTTTTGGGATATTTCAAGTTGTGAAGAAAACATCAAATGTTTCCACTCTGATATCCGGTTGGTTTGGCTGCTTAATAACAGTGACTAATTGAGCAATGATTAAAACGTCAGCAGCTCAGCTCGGAAGCTCGGTGACTGCTGCCTTGGAAGCGCCGTCCCTCACCCGCAGCTCCATGTTCAACCTTCTCTTCTTCCACGTCAGGCTGCAGACTCCTTAAGTTCTGGCAGCTTCCTCTCTCCCAGGCTTGGGAATAAACTCCATGCATGTAGGGAATGTGTCTTTCTCCCATAATTTAGCTGCATAAAATTAATTTGCATCAGCTTGACAGAGAAAATAAATTTTGCTGCTGGTCTACGTAATGTATCTACATAAGATAATATATATCTGAGATTTCTGTGTAGGCTGGTACAGTTTTAGGTAACGCTCTGATATTAGAAGCCACACCGAAAAAGAGAGATGTTTTGAAAGGCTTTTTACCTCTGTCCTCTTCTCTTACACCCCTAAAGTGCAATCACAGAATCACAGAATCCCAAGGGTTGGAAGGGACCTCAGGAGCTCACCCAGTCCCACCCCCCTACCCAAGCAGGGTCTCCTAGAGCATGTTACACAGGACTGC
>BOSO01015214.1:5227-28651 GCA_018403395.1 Gorsachius goisagi | reverse complement strand
TTGATTTACTTTTCTCTCCTCTGTCCAGTTAGAGGGGATCCAGCCAGGGTCAAACCACCACAATAGTAGTTCAACACAGCATCCAAAGCAACCTATGCAAGTTGCCGCTCACTGTAGAGCTAAACCAAAATCATTAATTATTGTGCCTGGCTCGTTTCTTCTCCTGAAGAAACATTTTTTTAAGTAGAGGAGTGCTTCAAATATGAACAACCAGTTCAAGGTATGCACCAGACTTGAATTCTACCTTTACTAACCTTCTCTTTTGTGATAAAGCCATCAACATAATGCTGGAAGGCCTCCAAAGCTCTCCCAATACTTTGTCCTTCTAGGTACATGAATGGAGAATTCAACAATAGGTTTGTTGACAATGAATTCATTGCATCAAGAACCATGGTAAAAGGTCCTTAACACATCTGATAACAACAGTATTTGATATGACTTCATAATGCCCTTGATAAGATCCAAATGGAAGCGTCACTTCCAGTGAAAGAATACCAGTGCTAACAAGACCTTCCCCATAATATAAATATAAATTATATAATTACATTAATAATAGAACAGATGAGAAGAATAAAAGAGAGAAAAGCTTCTTTCAATTTTCATTAGACTTCAGTGGTAGAATATGTTATCATCAGCAGAAGAGGAACAAAATATTTCACAGTTACATAAAATTAACTTGATCAGTGAACCTACATTGATGAGTACCAGAAGCAGATGACTAAGTTTTCTAAACAAGAAGGAAATATACAATGTAAATGAATTTGTGTGTTGATGTGCACATCCATACACGGCAAGAGCCTCAGAACCACTTGAGAGATTTTAATATCTAAATTCTATTACAGTGAAGACAAAATAGGCATCCAGATCTCCAGTGACTCGATGGTTTTTTGCTCAGGGCCACGACTGCAGCTCACTGCACTTGTACACACAGCTGAAAACAACATTTTTATTTATACAATTTAGGCTGCAGTCACCAAGCATCAGAAAACCATTTCTACCGACATCAAGTAGTAGTTACTAGGTTCTTGCCAGCGAGGACTCGTCAGTGTCATTTCACATGTATTTGGGGCCAATGGAGAGATAAATGCTTACAGAAACATTCAAAAAAGGATCTATCAAATAGAAAGGCAGAAGACAACTAAAAATTACCATATTTATATTGAAATTTAAAGTCTAAATAGTTTCAGGAAATTATCTCCAAAGCAGCCAAGGCATTAAATTTCCCATGTTTAGAATCTTGCAGCATCAAGAAGGGAACCAGTGTTTTAAAGGTCTGGCTTCATTTTACTCGTATAAGTGATATTTCAGCAGGTGCTGTAGCCCTGCAACAGAATGAATCTATAGGCATCTTTTTTAATATCCACCAAAAATACCTCTGCTATTATAATTCAGGC
The DNA here is from genome assembly GCA_018403395.1 of Gorsachius goisagi. NCBI lineage: Eukaryota > Metazoa > Chordata > Aves > Pelecaniformes > Ardeidae > Gorsachius > Gorsachius goisagi. Next base: position 27,257 of record BOSO01015214.1, on the reverse strand, counting down.
TAAGATCCATTAAAGCTACTATATCATGCATAGAAACTGATGAACAGCAAAATTTTGAGCAAACCTAACCACCCATACATACGAAAACAGCTGTTCGATTTTTACAGGAAAGTTTGGTGGGGCGTAAAAGGGTAGTATAAAGCAATGTACTTCCTTAGCTAATTCCTTTAACTTAATTGGAATTCCAAACAAATTTGGGGCTACCCTGTGATTTCACATCAGCCTCCTGCTGTAAATGACAGTCTCAAAATACTGATCTAAACTAGCATTAACTAAAGCTTGTAAAATTGCTGTTCAATCTTTCTCACAAAAAGTGACAAATAACCTGATTTTATATCAGCACAAGAAATAAATATTAATATGAGCCATACTGTTCAACAGCTAATGTCACAATCTGAACTTTGAGGAAGCTGAGAGCTCAAGTTGTCAGATCAGGAAGAAACAATTCCTCAGTTAAAAAAAAAAAAAACAACAAAAAAAAAAACAAAAACCAAAAATGAGTAGAGTTGTTTGTTGACCTGGAACTGCTTTGGCTTCCAGAAGCTTGTTTTCATTTTTAAATCAACACCTCCAAGCACAGTTAAGTCCCATCTTCCTCCATTTTGCACAGCTGCTTATCCTCCTACCTGTATTTCCATGAGCTTATAAATTCATATTTCACTGAAAATGCAGAGCTCAAGGCAAATTTAGAAAAGCATCTATCTCCATTTGTCCTCCTAAAAACTTGTTTGTGCCCAAAGGGAAAGCAACATGCAATGGTTGAAATGGGCAGTATAAGACAGCAAGGCATAGCAGCGCTTCTTGAATCACCCAGCACAAACATCAGCATTTCATAACACAAGAATGAACAATTTCATGCCACAGATTTTCCCCACAGCATGGGCGCTGCCTGCAAACAATGAAACTCTTTGTCCTTAAACAAATGAGCAACACTGCTAGCAGACAACCCTCAAGAAGTTGTGTGACCTTTGGATACTCTAAGGAGGAAAACCCAAAAGCTCTTGCAAACATCTGCATTTATTTGGTTACAGAATTAATGATGCCAGCCCATTTCGCAGCTGATACATGAAGAAGCAGCAGCTGCTCTTTGAGCTACTGTGACTGTAGCCTAGTGACCTTGCCTTGATTTCAAAAATGGATTGCGCTTTCTCAAACTTCTCTGCACTGTGATTTTATGAAGGCAGTGTGATTTAATTCCTGGTTTAGAAGCAGATACATCCCTTCACAATAGATTTCACATCTAGACATCCAAGATATTGGACAGATCAGGTTTTTCATAGCTAAACCAACAGCTTCTTATTAAATCTAGAGCTGAGTGCGTGTTCATGCAAGTGTATGCATGCACACATGTTGCAAGGAATTTAGGAAATTTGAAAAGGTAAATGGTTTCCATTGAAAAACCCTTCACTGAAAAACTCTTAGGTTTAGATTCATAGCAGCAGTGTGTCACCATACCAGATAGGAGAGAAACAAACCATTTGTTTCAAACATCAACCTGATTTTAACTTGACGTAACACGATTTTATTATCTATCCATTCACATTAGCACATCAGAAAGCAAGTTCCTGTGTGCAGAGCCCACTCCGTGGGAAACACAAAGTGAAAGCCTCCTCTGGTCCCTTCAAGGCACCACAGACACTTCAGAACCAGGGCAGCATGCTAGATGTAGTCAGGAGCATGTAAATGAAGAGCACACAGAAGAATTAGCTGGTTCCTATGTCTAGTGATGAGGTTCAGCAGGAAAACAGACATGGCGAGTTCAGCCATTTGCTGCTGAAAAAGGTTTGGGAGATTATGTTTTTCATGGCTGTCAGGCACATTCAAAAGTTACAAAAAAGCATTCTGTCTGCTGCCATACATTATGGGCTTCTTTAAAACTCCATTTATTACCTTGGCCACTGCACTGATCCCCTCTCTCCCCATTCTTAGTTTCCTTACAGAGCACTGAGGAAGGTGGCTATCGTTCATTCTTCACCTCACTCCCTGGCAAACAGGCATAAGCACTCACACCACCCAGCGAGCAGTGCCCCCTCTGCTACAGAGCATAGGAAAAACCGGGTGTCTCCAGAAACAGCATGCACAAAGCTGATCAAACCACTCAATACAGTTAACAGCAAGAAGGATGATCACCATCAATCTACTGTGTCATTCTGGAGTTGCAGCTTTCAACACCCTAATGTAAAGTATTCAGGCATTGTATGTGCACTAGTATATTTGCATTATGTATCTAAAAGTATCGATGAAGTTATTTAATAAACCCTTTTCATTTGGATCATGAATCTGAAAATAATATATGCAAGGTTCCAGCTTCCAAGACTTCCTAAGTCACAGCACTGACCACCAGGGAACCCTCCACCTCTTCCACTAGTAAAGACCTCAGCTGAATTTGGGTCTTTCAAAGGGATATAGAAATGCTACTTCAGGAAATTCCATACTAAGACCACTCCCTGCAGGAAAGTCCATTAAATCAAATACTTGTCCAGAGTGACCAGTAGTCAGAGATTTTCCACAGGTTACAAAGAAATCAGGGGCAGTGCCCATGTTATTTGATACAGTTAGAATATTCAGACCTGACACACTGAACAGGAGTAGATGCAGGTCTAGGTTGAAGGAAGGAGGAAGGACTCTACACAACCACACCACTCTTCATGCATTCAGAGCCTGTGCAGAGTTTGCTGATACACATTAGGAGTAGGCTTAACTGGCCCCTAACAAGGCGTCACCACATCAGGGACCAACTATTTCCTATTGCAGGGGGCCCTCCCTTTCTAATTATGACTAGAAATTTCATTCATAACCCAGAAGGGCTTTTTTCCTAATTAAGTCCTGTCTGAACTGGTACCCAAGAGATTTCCACTGCAAGTTCTCAGTCACTGCTATTTTGAAACATCCTCACATAGACAGGCCTCAGTAGAAGAAAGGGGTCACCATGAGATTACTACTGCTTACTAAGTTTTTTCAGAGGGTGGAAAACTGGGCCATCATTTTCATCACTGATATTTTCCACACATTAAGAATTAAGTAAGAAGTCACTTTTGTAAAAATAAAGTATCCTCCTTAAAGCATTCCAGACAATTTTAAAACATCTATTAAAATAACATGCCCCCCTTTTTGCCACTCTCCCCAGCGGTCAGTGAAGCCAGGTTTCACAGCATTGTTCCTTTTAAGTCTATTTTACAAGTGATTGAATGCTAGAGAGATGAGCAAAATGCTGCCTGCAGTATTTATGCTTATTTGTCACAGCTTGAAATTGGGCTGGGAGACTGAAAGCATTTCGGAGCTTGTGCAAATCCTCCCTTCGGATTTACAACCTGTTGATGCATATTCAGGAGCACACCATAAAATATCATTAGAGTGATAAATCTGTCTTCAACTACTATGAGATTCTCAATCTCCTCACGCTCTTTGGTACATATTCAGTTGTTTTCTTTCCACTGCTAACCTAAATAAAATATCTTTTTAATAACAAAATAGTTAGATTGAACTTGCATGATGCTGAGACACCTCTGTGATAGCCTTACCTATGGTGCTGTGAAACCGAGTACAGAGATTTTTTTCACTGAAAGAGGAATGATGCTGGACAAAGAACAGGACTGACAACTATTTGCTGTAAATGGACACCGCAGATATCATCTGGAAGCTAAGATGCATTTCATTGTCATGAGTTAAATTTGGATATACAAGTAGCAAAAGTCTACAAACCGTTCCAGCCATGGCAGAATATCTGCTTTCTTGATGCCAACCTCTATGGTACTTGCACAGCAACACTGCTGTTACCAGAGTTTATAGTCCAAAGTCTTTCCTTTTTAGGCTCCATGTCTCCATTCTACAAGCATCTATTTCACTTTTCCCCCCCCTAGTGTTTTGCCTCTTCTTACTCATGAAACTCTCTAAATTAAAGTCAAGAGAAGGAAGCAGTTAAATTCTTGACATCATTTCCCTTCCCATGTAGTAGGCAGAGTTGGTTTTGCTAGAAATTATGCATAGTCTAAAATAGAAAAAAGTAAAATTCCCCTGGAGTGCAGTATTTCTTTGCTTTATCACAAACATCTGTATACTAAATGCCATCTGTCTCACTGAAGGAGGAAGCTTTCCCTCCTTCCAAAGCGGTCAGATATGTAGTGTACTGCAAGCCATATTTTGTGATTATTATATGAAAGAAGAAAAAACATCCCAATATGTACTCCCTTTCCCCAGGTGACTGTCAAATTGCAGCCAACTAATTCACAGAGACTGGGGACAAAGCAGAAGTGCTTATTCAGCAAGCAGGAGAGTTCACAAGTTAAAGGGATGGCGTGCATTTGTAAGCAATGATTTTGGTCACGGGAGAGGTTGACTGACTTTTAGCAATGTGCAAATTCTGCCAATACCATCCTTGATATTACAGGACTTTGCACAGCTCTAGAACACACACAGAGTGAAGGAGCAAGGATTAAACCAGCATTTTATTACTCAAATACTGTGAAGCCTGATACCCACACAAACACGCACACACAAAAAGAAGAATATAATATCCCTCCAACAAAAGTTACAAGACAGCCAAGAACACCACTATTATTTTGCCAGGAGAACAACCAAAGCTCTTCCCCAAGGCATCGCCCTTGCCCTGCCCTATCTGAAGCATCTTTTAATCCCTCTCCTCAGGACTCTGCTACAGCAGCAGACAACATGCTAGATCACAGCTTGAGATTCACTGAGGCTTTTGTCCTAGGAAACACAGCACAATTATCATCCAAAGAAGAAGGGTACGCTATCTGCTAACTGCCTTTTGCTTTATCTGCAGGCTTCTAAAAAACCACCACTAAAATAAAAGTAATTCCATCTCTTAACAATTATTAGTTTAACTGTTCCTTCATCACAGCACCAAACCTTTTGTACCCAGTGTCATACCACCGAATCATGCACTTCAATTCCCTCTTCTCCTTCACACAACACACACACCACGCAAAGAATATTGCTGCCTAAACCAAATTTCCCAATCTAATGAAAAAAAGAGAAGGAAAACACAGGTAAAGAATTCCTCATGGTCTGAGTATTTATTTAACTAAGCAGAAAAATGCAGCATCAGGTCGATAATCCATTTTCCCTGTTCCTATCCATCTCCTAGGCCGGGCTTGGAAACACAGACTCCAGAAAAACTGTTTTCTTGGTACAGCTTGGCCCTTCACTGAGCAAAGTATTTAGAGGCTAGAATGATTATCAGGTATCTCAAACAAACTGCAGGTTACTCAGGAATTAACCAGGAATTTTACCCAGTATGTATTTTTCTGCAGAAAATTTCTCTAACCAGTCATCTTCTAAAGATTATTTGTTTGCTTCATTTAAACTCTCGCCGAAAGGATAGTTGTGATCTGGGTTATGGTTCCCCCTATTTCTCTGGCTTATGGCTGCATTACATATGCTATCTGCAAAACCAGGAGAACATTCCTTGTTTATGAATGTCTTTTACTAGAAGAAGAAAAAAACCCCCAATAATTTCCATTTAGACTACTGTATTAAAAAATGAAAATATTACATGTAGCAGCTGCCAATATGGTTTAAAGGGTTTTTGTTGTTTCTTGAAAACTTTCAAGTCCAAAAAAATCAGAATATGAGAATTCCTAAAATATTATCTCAGATATTGAAAAGGGAAACAAAAACTGTATCTTGCAGTTATTGCTATTTACTGTCAAGTTATGACCAAGCCATAGTTGCATGTTCCTTAAAGATAACTTGGATCATTTTAAGGTATGTACAGTTTCATACAGGTCAGTGGGATGGAAGCTAACAGCAATAGGCAACACAAGGGACAAGAGTTTTCTAAAAGGACAAATTGTCTCCAGCCTGTGGGCATAAGTCCCATGTTTGTGTAAGTTGCTTCAGTTTGGTTACACTTGCCTAAGAATATATTTTTTTCTAGCCAGTTACTAGCTTTGATTTACACAGCATTGACTACTAAGCAAGTCAAATAGCTAATAACAACTATATATTAAAATTGTGTTTCTGCTGTAAGTAAAAAAGAATTTACAGCATCAAAAGGCTTCCATAGTGCTTCAAAATTGTCATAAATCTTGTCCAAAAGCTGCACTATGCCTAGTGCTTTGTTTACCTTTCCTTAAATCTGTCTAAGTAACTTCACAGGTAAAAAGGTTACTAAACTGGAAGTAAAATTATATATACCCCGGAGTTAAAAAAAAGGCAAGCTGTGTTTAATTACTGGTTATTACTCGGGACAAGAACACCAGGAGAACATTAAGGTGAAGATCAACTGTATAAACCAGAACTGCCATCCCTACCCAAACTGTCAGCACCTCCAGATCTAGAAGGCTTTCTGAAGCAAAAATCCTTTCCAAATCAGGCAATTTCAGCTGATCATTTCACATTTACTCTAGGCCACATCACACAATAAATTCCTCCACCTGAACAGCTACTTCAGAGTGGTGGGGCATCTTCCCGGAACTCAAATTTTTTTCCAAAGGACAAGAGAAATCAGGGTAGTCAATTTTCATGTACACATTAAGAGTCAGTGAGTGGTCTCTGACTATTACAGCAATCCTCCCAGAAGAGGAGAACAGCTTCTCTGAAGAACTGGGATACTTTTCTACAGGGTAGGCAGTCACTCATCTCACCAGGCACCAAGATTAATCAAGATCCCTGCTAACTGTGCAGGATCAGGGTCCCGACTGGGGTGTATTTTGGAGAGAGAAAAATAAAGCAAGGTAGCTGCTGACATGATAAATATTTCAGAGACTAGCAAAAGAAACACTTCAAGAAGTCGCTAGGTCATGCTGAGGTCTTGAACACAGGCAGCGATGTTGTGCAGAGAGGACCTGTGCAGGGTCAGGCACCGCAGCCTCCCAGAGAAGCCCTGTGCAATACTGCTGTGAAACAGCATCAACACTTCAGGTTCTGACAACACACGAACCCTGTGCAGCTCCTAACTCCCAGCTTGGCCTGAGCATGGAGGAATGATAGTGCTGGATTTAGAGGAAAAGCATGTTGGCTCTTACTTGTAACAGAAAAAGCATCATTGACCATTTTATGTATAGCAAGATGTAGGTATGAAGGCATATTGTAACAGCAGACAGTGTGGCACACAGGGAGATGGATGCAGACATGTAACATCAAGATTTACAGATATTAGCAAAAAGTGTGAGACCATTTCTAAGCATTTAGAAAAAGCTTGGCAAATTTCTTACTCTCTAGAGATTCTTTGGTAGTGTTGCAGTCTTGAGCAGAAACCTAACAGCATCCTTTGCTTTTGACAGTCACAAAAGAAAAGTGAGCATGCAGATTCTGCTATGCATAAATAATGCATTTGTATGCATTGACTATGTACTGTAAGTTCGGATAAAATTTATTATCTGCTATATCAGTATAGTAGCAAAAAAAAAAGACACCCTGTTGTTGACATGAGCTATTTTGAGGAATGAAAAAAAATAATAAATCAAGCTGCACAGAATTTGAAATTTAGAAGGTAAGCTGTTCATCAAACTTGAAAGTGTTATTTAGTGATACACAACAAAACAAATAACTTGCATTCCCCAATTCCCCAGTTAATGTTTATTGATTAAGCTTTTGTTAGAAAAAGGCTATTAGCAGTGCATATTCTTGGACAAGTGCTTAAAGCAAGTGTTGTAGCTTATATCTAACCATTTGTTCAGTGAAAAGCATTTACAAGGAATTGTTTTTCACAATTTTAAGGTGGAAAAAAGTGGGAGTCATTTGCAACAGTGCAAGCAGAACAAATTGGAAAAAATGCATTCTATTTTATTGGGTTATAAAAACAAGTAATTGCCAAAGTTTTATAGAGGTACAGTTAGTATTTTCAGCCTTACATTGTACTGAAAAGTCACTTTTCTATTTCTAGACTTCAGAGAAAGCTGTGGAAAAAAAACCCATTCTCTAGTGCAGCAGAAATGGAGATTGAATTACACATACATTAATTCCATGCAACATTCCATTTACCTGTAGCTCTTTTGAAATTAAACTACTCCTGAACATTAGTATTTCAGCCACCATTCTAGCATGTTTTATTCCTGCAAAGCACAGTTTTCATCCTGAGTGAGTCAAGGGAAAAAAAAATTACAAACAATTATCAGGCAGTTATATTATTGCTGTAAAGGCATTAAGCAGCTGACTCACTTAAATCTAGTCAAAACAGTTCTCATTGCCCTTCTTCGCTTCCCACCTTTCAAGAAAAGGGGTTTAGTAAACAGTAGCATGATGGTAACAAGCTTGTAAACAAGCATATTTACAGTCATCTCTGGACATTCTCCTGTGACCTTTGCTTAAAACAATTACAGGCTTTTATCCCAACTAAGTTTTATTTCTAATTGTAGTTTGATATCTTCATCCACACCACAAGGATTTTTGGATAAAATTATTAGGGTAAAACTAGTTATCAAGCTTTAATTATAAAATGGGTACTCAATATTTGCTGTACAAACTTGCTAAGTCAAAGGAACAAATCCCAAAGATATTTTGCATATCCCTACATATACTCTCAGCAAATAACAACTTTCCTTGTCCAGAGTCCACAGGTATACATCTTTGGAGAGAAGGAAGTTCCAACAGCTTTCTACTTGATGAGCTTTATATCAAATAATTAATGCACAATATTTCTTGTGGTTTTCTCTACAGAACTTGCGGCATTTTAGCTTAACATTCAGCACAAATAGACATTCTTCTTTACTTGAATATATGTTGGATCATCATCAATATTTTATAATTGGCACATCCCAAAAATCAGTATATTCAAGTTCTCCAAGAAAGTGCAAAGGAAAGTCAGCTTTAAATAGTGGGAGAGCAGGAAGAGTCAGACAGATACCAAAAAGACTATTTTAGAGTAAAAAAGTATCTTGGGGACCATCTCTCAGTAATATCTCAGGTGCCATTCTGATGAACCTTTTGTTTTTTTCCAATCTTATGTTGGAAAGAGTTATCATAAAAGGACAGCCTTGCTTAGGAAAATAAGTGTGGAAATAGGGTAGTGCTAGTTTTGCATCTTCAGCAGCATTCCAAACCTTTCTGTAAGCTTTCATCCAGTACAAGTGAATACACAGAAAAGGAACCAAGTACTCTTGCCCAGACTCTATCTTGCCTCACCAAAGTCCTTGATAGAGTATTTTACCAATTCATTAAAAAAAAAAAAATCTTGAAAAAGTCCAACCCATTCATATCTGCCCCCCTCCCCCCCAGGTTTGCTTCTAACTAATATACATACTTTTTAACAAAGAGGAAGAAAAATGCATGTGCTAAGAGTTAAAATAGGGATAAGTCTTTTCAGAGAATCAAAGCATCTGACTACCTTAATTCCAAACATTTATCTTAAGGTTAACGACAAAAATATAATTTTACATTCTCACATGCTCAGATGAAGCTTAAACTTTGCAGAACACTAGGACTCATCTCCCCTATGCGATAGTCACAGACTTTTCCACTAAAGGCCATGCCACCCACTAGCAACAGGATCTTAGCAACAAAGCTGGGTACTCCACATTAGGATCTTCCTCACCATCAGGTACAACATTCACAGTGTGCATCAAAACAATGCAGTTTGTTTTTTAAAACACCCTTGAGCGTCACACAACAGTGACATGGAGATGACTAGCAAAGCCAAGACCCTAGAGCACCTACAGTTCACACAAGAAGCCCCTGAAGCAGCCCAGGCTGGAGCCCATACCCTGCAAGACAACCCCCACAGAGGTGGCAGCCAGGTGCTACCTTCATCAGCACGTAACCTGAAGAAAATACATCAGCCATAAACCATCTTACCTTGATTTAGCTGTGACAGATGAGAAGAGAGACACACTGTGAACTCAGCTGTACTTGCCTTCTCTCAGGCACCCAACAGGCCAAAGCTTTTGCCTACAGCCTGAACACTGCTACTTCAGGTGCCAACTCTAAACCTCCTGCCTTCTTTTTCAATAGCTAAACCTTCAGTTGCAGAGGACCAAAGGAAGCTAACAGCTTGCCCATAAGGGTTAAAGTTGCAGCTAAGATTTCTTTTTTCAGGACACACTCTACTGCTGAAGCAGAAAGCCCAGCCACACACCTGAGCACTGCAAGCACTTCAGCCCCCCACCTCCTTCAAACAACCAAATCTACCTACTCTGTTTCTATCCCTTTATAGAAATCACCTGGTTATTTTTCCCAGCTGGATCTGATAGCAAACAAAGCCAGGCCTCAAGCTCCTCCCAGTCCACAAAGCAGATCAATTGTTACATTTATAAACTCAAAATAATGTATTTGTAGATTTGAATGGATTTTATTATTAACTGCAAATTCTTTCCCTCATAAAAATCTTCCAACAGATTTGTGAATGAAATTCCCACATTCTTAGATGCATATAAAAGTTCAGGAAACCAACCCACAAGCCTTTTGGCAGACCGCAAAATACACAGGAGGAATCTTGGGTTTCACCTAGGACTTTCTTGATTCTTTGCAAAGATAGTTTCATAACAGTAAGAGCAAGCAGACAATAGTTAAAGTTCAAAGAAAGCAGTAGCTGAACTTGACACAGATGATGCCAGGAACAATGAGCCACTGGTCACATCCTGTATGGATGTGACAGACCCCCTAATCATATTTTACTATTCCTTCTAAATATTCTAGGTTCTTGTAAGACAAAACAGGAGTAAGAAGCAAGAGCTGCCCTTAGGTGTATGGAAGTGATTTTGAAAGATTGTCCTTATTAAATGTTAAGACCAAAGGTTTTATGGGGGGGGGGAGGGCGGGGTGGAATGGAGCCTAAGAAAGCAAAACACGTGCACAGCACAGGAGTTACAAGGAAGAACACGCTTCAGAAGGCATTTTTCTCTATGAGGGAGCTGGTGAAGGTCTAATGCCTTTGGATGCATGCAAGGGTCTGCAAGATGGAAGTGACAGAAAAACACAAATGGAGGGAGAGAAAAAATATGTAGAAAAGTGGATGGTTCTGGGAAATGTATGAAAGAAAAGCATTCAAAGCTCCCTGGTGACAGAGGGAGCCCATCATCTCTCAAAAAAGGGGGAAGGCATGGAGGTGAGCAATGCAATGCAGAAAAGTTAAGAGAGGTGGTTATTTATCGGGAAATGCTTGGATGTGTAGCTAAAGCTTTTCAGGGTAAAAGCAGAACTGCCAGTAACTTCCCCAATCTTCTTGTCTTTGGAGAAAGGCAACTGTCACTGGAAAGTTTCACTCCGTTGTAAATAACTGGAAGGCTGACTGTAGTGAACGACCACGAACTTTATCAGCCTCAGATCTTGGGGATCTCAAGCAATATGCAACTGGTCAATATAAATCTATGTTTGATTTTTTTGGTTTTTTTTAGAAAACATGCTAATCACCAGTACTTCCTCGTGACAATCTCACTATCACTTACAAAGTTACAATTAAATATCTCTTGAAAAACAAAAGCATAAACTAGTGCTTTATTTAGAAAATATAGAAAATAACACAAAAGAAACTTATCCCATATTCTTTCACCAGAACTTTGTACAGTTTCAAATTCATCTGAGCTTTGAAAGACTGTATATTCAGGAACAGAGGAAAACATACAGATAGACTGGTGGGGGTCCTAAAATATTATTTACATTTTTACAAGCCAAGAAACTGCGGGGGGGGAGGGGAAGTGTTACACATTTCCAGAGATGTAGCTTGGTGACAAAGCTGCTTTTTAGCAAACAGGGACTTTTAAAATCTCAGATACATTAATTCCACAGTCTGTATTCAAAGCAAATCCACCGAGCTCTTGCACAAAAGAAGGTGAACAATCAGCCAGCTATACACTTTTCATTAATGATGCAAGAAGCTATTTCAGAGAGTGGGATCTTTTAAAAGCAAACGCTGTCATGGAAAGCTGCATTTATTTAGAAGCCATTAGAATATTTGTCTCATCTATTCTTCCATATCCTCACCTGAGCTCAGTCTGTTTAAGAACAATGCAATCAGTCAAGTTGTTTAATAATGGAAGATTCAAAACCTCTGCAATAAATATGTCCCTGGGCTTTTCATTTTCCAATGGAATTTTCTAAATATGAATCAAAGCAGCAGAAAACAAAGAGACTCAGAGATGTCTGAGTCTAATAACTTTAACTTAATAACTGTCTGATAACTTTAACTTAAATTGAACATTATCTATCTTGTGCTGTCTATTTACTTTTTAGTCAATCAGAACCATACACAAAGTTTTCTTTAAGAGACCCAGTAGCAGCTATTTCGTGCCGGGCCGGGTTGGAAATTTATCAATATCTTTCTGGATTAAGAAGGATAAGGGAAGGGGAGGAGGATTGTTTTTTCAAGGAGAATTCCTGCAGTCTTAGTGGAAGTCAGCACTTGGTGGAAGCATGCAGTGGCAAATACTGATCTAGCTATGGAAAAAGTCATGTTGGTCTCATTCAGTCAAAATCGGCACATACGTCCATGAAAAGTGTAAAAAAGGGCTTAGAGCAAGGGGTGCTGGGCTTGACAGCACTGAGGCAAACGCATACATACCACGGAAGACATGCTTTCCTTCAGCTATTGCTCCTCTATGGTTTGGCTCGCTTTATCTGCTCCTTCTCTAGCATGGATCTTAAGTGCATTTTGAATTAGATTATGTGGATACCTCCTCTGTCCTTCCTGATGACAGCTGTCATGGTTTTTTCTTTCCTGCACAAACCAGATCTAACTACTCATGAGGTTTAGATTGTTAGACCTGCTTTTTGTTTTTGCATCAGGGAGGAGGCAGTTACTCAGTCACTTCAGCAAGTGCTCAATAGTTATGAAAGTATCTCCAAGATGGCAAAGACTCTCCTCCTCAGTGAAAACGATCAAGCCCCAAAGACTTCAGTAAATCTTCAACAAATCTGAAGCAGAACAAAATCACCGTCTCAGCTTACTGAGACAACACCCTAGGGCAGAGACTCAAGTTGCTTGTAATCAAAATAATTCTGGTGGCCTATTAGCAGGGAATGAAGCTCTGCGGTTTCTAGGCAGGAGTCTGACTGAACAAAATGCTCTTAAGATATCCAAAGGGAAAGACTGTTGTAACATCAAAATGTGTTAGGGGATGTAGTTTACCTCTTGTGGTTACCACTGCTTATATGTGCTCAATCCCAAGGATTTTATAATGTCTGCATGTGAATTTGAGAGAGCGAAGGCACAGCTTCTTAGTACTGACAATATAGAAGCAAAGTTCTTCTTCATTTTAACTGGGTGGGAATTTCCATTCCTCTATTTTCCACAGCTTTCTTTTCCTCAGCTGCTATGATACCTTATATATTTTTTAACTCTTGTTATTTCATTGCTTGGAGCCTTCCCTCTATAAAAAAGTAGCAAAATTGTTTAGGTAAATATGAGCGAGCTTCAAGAGGCAAGAAAGCCAAGAAATTACCTCACCTGTCTGTGTTTTTGTTCTCTTTTATGCCTTTTTGCTGTTTAATTAGCTGTGAAGAAGAAATTGTTGCCTACCAGTAGTATCTGCCATCCTTACACAGTGAACCCTCCATCTTTGGTCAAAACTTCCAAATGCAACTCTAATAGAAATCATTCTAACAAAAAAGATGGGGAAAACAGAAGCAAATAGAAACAAACAAACAAACAAACAGAGATGATGTACAAAAGGGACAGACACAAAGAAATACAGAAAAGCCAGAACATGGCAGGAAAAAACCCACCCAATAAACCAACCGAAGAGCAACAAATTAGAGAACAGGCAATGCCTGCAGAAATTAGGAGAAAGCACAATAAAGTGGAACACAGCAGCAACTAGTCCATACCCTTTTCTTCAACCAAAATTGCTTCAGATTGTGTTGAAGTGGAACGAAATACATTTTCTCCCAACTGAATGCTGGCTTGCCCTCTTCAGAGCTGAATTCTGTTACTGGCACTTTGGTGTGTATTTAAGTAGACACTGTGGGGTTTTTTGCCACTTTCAGAAGTCATCCCCATGCCACTGAGTTTTTTATCAGCCTTGGCACATCTCTACAAGCACTGCTGACATCAATAGTTCTCATAATCAGTATTTATGCAAACCATTTCTCTTTGGGGAAAAAGATGTACTTATTTTTTTTCATTACTGAGCTGAGGTCTGAAGTTGTTTATATTATTGTTTTACACGCTAGAGCAAGCCTTTTAGCTTGAGGTATCAGATATATTTTAATGATGAGCTGAGTAAGGGCATTACCTGTAGCTATAAGCACACTGTACACCATTTTGCCCTGTAATTAGCATTTCTTCCTTTGGCTGCTCAAACTCCTCCATTTCCAGTTGCATACTGCTCTGATACCAGCCTCTGCGTGTTGGTGCGCACGTGTGCAAGCGTGGTCACAGCAGCTGACAGCACCCAGCCAAGTGTAAAATACAATTTCCAGAAAATAAAAACATGCGTTCCCAGAGACAACAATCTGCCTAAAGACGTAATCTGTTAAATGGAGTTACCCAGTAATTTAGCAGTGAAAATGATCGAGATTTCTCTTGATTTTGCCAGCTCCTGTAGTTCTTTTCACTACATGAACACACACATTGATATATGTTGACTTGAAGAAAGCCACTAAAACCCCAGTAGATGACTGGAATGGTAGTTACTAAATCTAAGAAAGAGATATTGAGCTTCTTCCTGACATAATCTAGTTGTAAAACAGAATATAAGCATCCTTATCCTCCCTCTCAGCTGTCTCTCATATTCAGTTTTCACATTTTGGAAACTCTGTAATGATTTTTTCTGGTAACAATAAGTTTCATGGTTTTGTTCTGTCTGTTCCCATTGCATTCTTCTTTTCCTGTCCATCATGGGAGAACATTCGTGCTTTTTAAAGTCCCAGTCTCCCTCTTGTTCTTCATTTAGCTACTACTCTGTATCTCGTTTCCCAGCCTCTGCTCATAGAAGTTGTGGCATTCCCTTTTTCCAAGAGGGAGCCTCAGCCTCCCTGTTTTGCTTTGGAGAAGAGTAAGCCACCATGGCCTGCCCCATATACCATGCTAAATCTGCTGTAGGGCATGCTTAAGCTTAATCCAATGGTCACTGTGATGAGTGCAGGTTTGAATATGTGGAGTATTATGTAAGTATTATTTACAGAGGATAAACATTTTCACATTTTTCCTGTCTAGATACACAGCAACGAGGTACACACATTTCATTAAGCAAAAATGATGGACTGTTTTCCTAAGCAGCAATCTTCATTCTCACTTAATAGTCAGACTTTCAGAGAACCGAGAGTGTTTTAATTAAAGGATGCAAACAAACAGCCTGATTTTGAGGAATGCTGAGCACCTGGCATTCAAACCACAGATGGTCTGTCACTGCCCCTGCTGAACTGCTCCACTGACCCCCATTACGGGCACATACGGGCACACCACAGCACGTTACTGTGGCGGCTGTGCAAGGCAAAGTCAATGACAGTAATGTAAAAAACAACGTCACAACCCCTGTTGTCTAACTGGAGTCAGCCTGGCACCTATATATCATATTTTATCCCAAATGCATGCGTATTTACAGTGAAGTAGAAAAGGCAAGAGCTGTGAGGCATCAGTTCCTAGGTCGTCCTGGGACTTGGCGGCAGCTCCTAAAGGTGGCTCTGATGCCAAACACCGGCAGCTGCACTGCAGGCTCAGCAAGCTCCTTCTCACCTCTCCTGTCCACGAAGCCACCCGTTGAGGGTGGGGGGGAGATGGTCAACTAGAGCTCTTCTAAGAGCAGAGCAGTAAAAACTGAAAGGGCACGTGTATCCCCTGCAATGCTGAGTTGTTGCCCTGATAAATGACTCTGCCAAGAAGAAGCTGCTTCTCCAAGACAGTGCGGCCCTAGAGACTGAACAGCAACTTTTATACTTATATTTCATAAACCCAGCAGGAGGAAATCTCTTCTGGCAGCACTCTGCCACATTAATTTCTTATATGAGTTTAAACTGTTTTGCGTTGTGCTTAGTGCCTGTGGTTATGTCTGCAGAAACATGGTCAGGGCCTCTTCTCCACCCCCCCAGAAAGCAAATGCGTTGTGTCCAGGGGTGGCTCTGGCTGAGGGCATAGTGGGGCCCATCACCATCACAACTGTGAAAAAAAAAAAAAAAGAAACAACTACCTCACTAAAACCTTTCTTTGATTCTCTGTCTTACAACTGACATGCAGCGACGGAGGTAAGGTAACAAGGAGGTAGCGGGTAACAACAGAAGCAGCAAATACCAAGTTACAACACGTAGCAGCTTGCTACCACCCCACCCCAGGTTGCCATAGCTACAGTGCCTAAGAGAAACAGCCCTTGACCTGTGCTGTCATCTGAACTATGCCTGGGCATCATTTCAGAGTGCTTGCTAGCATGGGCTACCATCACACTCACGAGCATGATACAAATTAAACGGCATAGGCAATGAGATGCTCATGCTCAAGCCCTTGCTCTGGTCCTGTTTTGTTTACTGGAAAGACATGGCTCTGTAAATCTGCACAGGCATAGCCTGAGCTGAGGAAGGAGAAGGGAATAGTAGCTACCCACTAACCTCCTAATCCATCCGCAGCACAGAAGTGGGAGCTTTACCACACTTGACCAGCACGCTATTATGCTCTTCCAGAACAAAAGCCTTTCTGTTCTCAAATGCATGCCTGGACAGGAAGAAGTATATGAGGAAAAAAACCCCAGCATCCCCACCTGATTAACCTCCAGGCCCATGGATATGATCCAGGCAAAGAGGCAAGGTGGCTGTCAGCAAACCCCAGCCATCAGATTTACATTAGTGAATGGGAAAGGTTAAAGCAGCAGGGAACAACTAAAGCTTCTTAACATCCTTGGAAGGAAACATTTCAGAAAGAAACAGAGCCTGCAAACAAAGAAAGGCCACACAGGAAACACAAATTATCCACCTGAGTTATTGCACAAGGGGGGGTTAGATGTGATGAAAAAGCCCCCAGACTTTCAGTTGTATCAAGTCTGTAGCATCAAGAAGGAAGGAGAACTTATAAAGGATGGTGGGTTGCAAGCCAGCTCCAATCTTTCTTTTGCTCCATACTGATGTGAGGCAGAGTTTGCAGATGGAGAAAGAGGAAAGTAAATGGCCTTCATGGTTGGATACTGGAATTTCAAACAACAGGGTAAACTGAGGATTCCCTGCCCCACTTTTCCCACACCAGCTTTACACACCAGCTCATTACCATCTACCACATCCACCCTTGGGCAGGAGAGCTGAGGACCTGGAGAAGCCATTTGCTGGCATACACAGGGAATAGGTAACTCTGCAAGCCACATCTCTTCCCCAGGTTCTGAATGGACTGCAGGGCAGTGCTGCTTTTTTTGACACACACCTCCAAGGTGATAAATGCAAAGAGCTGAGAAAGGCTGTCTTTTGAAGTGAAGGGTGGCTGTGACTCATGCCAATCTTCCACAGCCTAGTTGATGCCTTCCGATCCAGGTTTTCTGATTTAGTTTGTGAAGAGTTTATAGTAAAATGGACAGAAATCCCTCTTGGTGTTCTCCTGGGCCACAGACATACCTGGAGAATTGTCTCTGAACAAATTTCTGAGATGCTGGTGACCAATTCTGTCAGCTCAAGGAAGAAGCTGGGACTAGCACCATCACTGATGATGAACATTGTTTAGAAACAAAAGACAGGGAATGTAATCTTGAAGTCAAGGAACCCGAGAACTAAGAAAATTTTTCTTGCTGCATCAAGTCTCTCTGGAAGGGACCGAAATGCATGGCACAAAACTCAGAGGTGCTCTGCATCCACAGACTAGCCACCATGCCAATTTTTTATTTGCTTTTTATTTATCATTCAAGAAATCCAGTAGTAGTAGTAGTAGTTGTGTCGTCACAGTGTCTTGAAGCCTGAGTCCAGGATCAAGACTTTCATGCAGTAGGAGCTGGGGAAATTCAGGGCAAAAAGACTGTCTCAAAACACTTGATATCTAGGTCCATTAGAAGCATGGGCCTTCTTCCTCCAGCAAATGTAGTGGCCCTGTATGCAGTTATTACCTTTTATTTTTTTTTTCAAATGCAGGTGATTAAATACCTTTATCTACACTCTACACTAATGCAAATACCACTTAAGCTAAGTAAAACTTTCCCACCGTTGCTTGACTTTCAGTTTGACATACACTTTTTCTAAACAGAAGTTCAAAACAATCAAGAAATACTCTTTCATAAGCCCAATGGTCAGGTGTGCTGTAGAAGAGCTTGGAGGGATAGAGTGGATACTGAAAGTATAAATGTCTTCAAGAAGTGTCTATAGACACTCTTATAAAAAAAGATCCCTCAAGGTGATTACATACAAAGGCATAGCTAGCATTTCAAACTTGTATTGCCTAAGCTTCAGCAAGACAAGAGGGTGTAGCAGGATAAGGATCTCTGTATTTGCCCAGGTCTTACACTCCTTTCCTAAGTACCCACTGCCAGCTCTCCTCAGAGAGATGATAATGGACTTAGAAGGACTTCCTGTCTGACCCAGTGTGACTGTTCCCATGTAAAAGAACATGACAAAAAATTTACTCTGAAAAATAAGCTCTAAATTGCTACCTGTTATAATAAAAGCAGAAAAGCCCCTTCTTGTTGACCATCAAAGCTATCGCTACAAGGCACACCAGCTGGTCAAGATGCCGCTATGCTGAATAGGGGCAGCTTTGCTCACGAAACACAATCTGAGGATGAGCCACAGCTTGAAGCCGAAAGAATGCACAAAGAACAAAGTTGCAACGAGCAAACCCAAAGCAAACACCACAGAAAGCAAGAGATCCTAAGGAGGGATTTGAAGGAGCCGGAAAAACTACTTGCTCACACTGTGACATCCAGTGCCCTTGCACACAGTTTTGGGAATTAGTAGAGAACTTCTGCCACCATCATGTCACTTGAGCAGTTTTCCCTAGGAGGAAATCTTTTTCAAAGGTTTATAGGCCCTGCAGAAAAATCATACACTGATTTGTCAGTTCTAGAAAGGCAATTTGACATTCCCGTTGGACTGAGTGCAAGGGCATCAATCTGAAGCCAGAGGCAGACCATAGAGTGCACGCAGGTTAATCATGAACAGTCAACTCTTACTCATCAGGAGCAGTGGACAGATCAGGACTATTTTGCTTAACCTCTGCTATTTCTAAGGTCAGTTATGCTACAATTAAAACTTCATTCATTAATTCAAACAACAGCAGAAGACACATGTGACTGGCAGCTGAACGAGGAGAAGAACTGCATTCACCAGGGCCAAAACCTGCAGAAGAAAAACCTCTGTTCAGCTCATATAAAACCGGAACTTAAAGAGCCTGCAGAAGACAAGTCCTAAGCACCCACCTCAGAACCTGGCAGGCTACCAAACGATCCAGGCAGACTGCCTCTAATTAGGCTGATGAAACTACGATGTGGCTGCGTGATGCAGGTAGTTGTCAGAGCTTCTACCTATAAAGGTTTTCCTTTGCCTTTTTCAGTAACCAAACTTATAAATGAACTCCTAGTACTTTCAGGTTTTTAAAGCTTCTGTGGAATAAAAGTTTGCTACAGTATGTAAGGGCTGGTTTCACTGAAACCCATTTTGGTTTGCTTCGAAACCACAGACTTGTATAAACAGGGGTCCAAGCAAACAAGCATCACGAGCAAAAGGAAAGGGTACTGGCTAGCACCCAGGATTACTTAGCACCAAGGCAAAATACGCATCAGGGAAGTGAATTTACACTGCAAACTGCAGGTAAAGAGGAGCTCAAAGCACTGCTTGCAAATGGGTTTTCCATGCGATACTCGGCCTCCTCGGGTGATGGGCTTCGAAGCAACCCCTGAGAGGCGGTGGGTGCGGACGCCCAGTGCTGAGAAGAGAGAGAGAAGGCACTGGATAGGTGTGCAACTGCTGGTAGGTGCTGAAGAGCCCGGGGCTCGGCCCGGGGGCAGCACGTCAGCTACCTCCCAGGCACCCCTCGGCACATCACGAAGGTATCGCTCACTTCCAAATCTCCCGGTCCAAATACATGACTCTGCCAGCTGCTCTTTCGCCTGGGAGAAGAACCGAGCACGTACTTGTCCACCTCTTGCACCACATGACACGCAGCCTGGCACTTCTTCCTCCCAGCCCGGCCGTAACATTTTGGAGGAGGCTAACAGCCTCACCCACGAGCAGCGCTTCTGAAGAGCCGAAATCCCACAGAAGTCGGGTGCTTGAACCAGACCTTCCCCTTCTTCCCCCCAAAAGGCAGAGACTGAAGAGCCGGCGACCGCGCAGCAGACTTCCCCCCCAATTTGGGAGACACCAGCTCCCCCCACCCGGAGGACTCGCGCGGCTCCTCCCAGCCCGCGTCCGGCTGGGGGAGCCGGGAAGGTGGCAGCGACGCGGGGCAGCCCCCGCCGGGGACCCCCGCTGCTCCCTGCGTCCTCAGGCGGAGGCGGGGGCCGCGGGGGCGCACGGGGGAGCGGGGGCACCTCCCTCCCCCCGCCAGCTGCACCGGAGCGGCGGGGACCGCCCGGCAGGTAGGCGCATCCCGGCGGCGGCGCGGGAGCCGCGGGCAGCGGGGGTGTGGGGCAGCGGGGGTGTGGGGCAGCACCGCCCCGCCCCGCCCCGCCGCCCCGCACCCCGCTGCCCTCCCCCGGCGGCCGCCGCCCCGCCCCGCTCCGCCCCGGCGGCTCCCGCGATGCGCGCAAGTTGCGGGGCGGCGGAGGGGCGCGGAGCCACCTCGCCCGCAGCCCCCCGGGCAGCGGAACCGTCGGGGCGGCGCCGGACTTCGCCCTCCCCTTCTCCCCTCCCCTCGTTTTCGTCTTTTTTATTTTTGGCGGGGGGGAGCGGCAGCTGCGGAGGGAAGCGCTTTGCCCTCCGCGCTGCGGGACCGGCGCCTGCCGCGGTGCGGATGCGTATGGACGAGTCCTCGTGAAAGCGGCTCCCGGCGGCTCCAAAAAAAAAAAAAAAAAAACAACCAAAACCAACCAAAAAAACCAAACCCAAACAAACCACCCACTTGGATAATTAAAACGGTAAATCTAGCTAACTTTTCATTATCTTGCTTGCTGTGTGCTTATATATGTAGATATTTATGGCTTATCTGGCTTCGTTTCGTCATCCTTTGGTTTTCGTTAATTAGCTTCTCTTGTGCTGCTGGAGAACTTGAAATACCGGGGTTTTGAACAGAGCAGGACTCTGCTTCTGCTTTATCCTAAAGTTAGACCAAGGAATTAAAAACCTTCCTAGTTCATAGCAGCCTTGCAAATACGTTGACTTGTTTTATTAACCTGAACGCGGATGAGATTTCATGTGGCAGCATCCCTTTAAGTCTGCTTTTCCTTAGTTTAAATTTTGCCGATGCTCTCTAATACGGCATGGATGTGTGTAGGCTACACACATGTGATCCGGTATGCTGATTGATTTTCTCTGCTGGCATTTGCATCTGAAAATCCGAGCAGGCTTTGAATTGCTTTAGTTTATGATGTTAACAAGTGAACTGTCTTCTGTTTTCATCCTAATTCAACTTGTAGATCCTGCCAACACAAGGTCACCTAAACCAAATCAAGTGGTATTTCTCAGCCTTGTAATTATTTAGTTTCCATTTATGTGATAGAAACATATTACCGTTTGTACAGTTTGCACAATTTGTATAGCTTCTTAATCTGGTAGGCTTTTGCTTGAGAGGCTGTTATTTTTACATAGTCACCGTATTAGTTGGATGCCTTATGAGACAGGGCAGCCCCAGGCTTTCTGCACATTATGAAAAAAACAGAGAGATTATATTGGCTTTGCCTTGTTAGATATTATAATTTCATAGATATTTATGCTTCTACTATTAGTTATTTTTCTTGCAGTGTTAACTCAGCAGATATTTACCTGAGGAAAATAAAAATGAGAGTTCAGTTGAGAAAAAGAAAAATCAGTGTATACATGGAGAAGAGACTGCCTTATTCTCATAGGAGAAGAGAGGATAAGAGTATCAGTTGCATAGTTGGTTAAAATGACTGGCCTGAACTTTGCCATAAAATACAAGCTAAGCTTCCAAGTTTAACTCAGGAAAAACTTAGTGTAGGCTCTGCAGCTCTTCACTGATTTTGTTTCTTTCTGTTCTGAGAAGTCATTCATGCATTGCACTCTACCCCTGCATGCATATGCATGTACACCTGCAGAGGGGTGCGTGCCAGCCCCAGAGTGG